>CAUYQU010017456.1:0-26390 GCA_963574635.1 Cheracebus regulus | reverse complement strand
TTGGGGAGAGATAGCATGGGGAGAAATGCCAGATATAGGTGAAGGGGAGGAAGGCAACAAATTACACTGCCACGTGTGTACCTATGCAACAATATTGTATGTTCTTCACATGTACCCCAAAACCTAAAATGCAATAAAAATAAAAATTAAAAAAAAAAAGAATTTGATGAAACTGGTTTGATGACATCTGTGTATCAGAGTTTTGGAAGAAAAGAAATGGTACTCCCCAACTTTCTAAAATTCGGTAATCTGAAGGGAATTAAAGTAGTTACACAGGTGTGGGACAGGCCATAAGAAAAAGCAAGGGATAATACAGTGCCTCTTTATAAAGAGAGGGGGAAAAAAAAGAGACAGGGAGAGCTGTGTGGAAAGGATCACTTGGCAACAATTCTCTCTTTCATAAGATTAACACAACCAATGCACAGAGATATGGCAGAATAGGAGAGAGTTGGGAGACTCAATACCTCTAACTCTATTTTCTCAATCTCTGAGTCTCCTGTCAGCATGTCTTTTTGTTAAAATCTCATCATAAAATGGAAAGTAATCAATCCATTGGCATGGCCAATAAGGATACACCTCTCAGTCATAGAATAGGATGCAGAAAGTAGAGAATAACATCAAGTATCGCTTTCAGTCCTGATACTTTGTCAGAAAACATTCTTACTATGGTTAACAATAAGCTTTAGTATATTTCCAAATTGCTAGAAGAGACGAATTCAAATCTTTCTAGCATAAAGATAAATATTTAAGGTGGTGGATAAATATTTAAGGTGGTGGATATCTCAATTACCCTGCTTTGATCTTTACACACTATATGAATGCATAAAAATATTACATGTATCATGAAAATATGTACCTCTATTATGCATCAATTAAAATAAAATATTATTCTTCTTTGAGTGTACATTTTTATCCCCAAAATAGAAGATAAATAACATTTCATTAGTTACCATATCCAATGGGATGTTGGCTATTAGGTCACATTTTCAACTAAAATACAAATATTATTCACCATTGCTATCCTTCATGTAAAATAGTAAATAAATAGGAGGAGCCATAAATAAATAACATAAAACATAGCTGCTGCAGCTGAATATAAGGCTTGAACTGATATGCTTAGCTTCTTTTTCTACCACACACCCTATGTTTTCCTTACCCTCTGCCATTACCTGGGATGCACCTGATTCTCTGGCTACATGACCAATATTGCTGTAACATCTGAATCCTTGTTAGCCTTCTCTTTATACAATTTCATTACTTTTCAATTGACAAAAAATACTGGGTAAGAGACTTTAAGAAGAGAGTAGCTCATTTTCTGCTTAGAAATTTGGACAAACCGGCTACCCAGTGTGCGGAGCTTCATACCATTATAGGCGGCATGAGGAACCTGTAATGGCCAGAGAGCTGTCTCAGATTCCAAAAGGATGATTTAATTGCCATCTTCCATAGTGGGAGCATTTCTGTGTACACAATAGAACCGTCAAACCTGTGGAAACTAGTGGCTTGTTTGATATAGAAGTAAAAAGGACGATGGTCATCTTAAATGCCTTGGTTTGTGGATCTATATTCTGGCTATGGAAGAGACAGTATCCTATATTGGTTACTGATTATGTTACAAACTGAATTATTTGGGGAAGTACTCCAATCTTATAGGAAGTTATCTGCCAGCTGGCATTGAAGTTGAGCTTCCTGAGGGTCATAACACAATTCTGTCAAACCAGCTGCTTTTGAATTATGGAGCACATGGTAAAATAATTCTATGGGTGTGACCCCTTGTCTGTATACCCTTGGTCAAACAATCTGTCCTGCATCAGAGATGATGTTTAAATGGGAAATCAGGACAATAAATAAAACCTTATGGCAAAAGCCGTATGAGCAGGGCTTGAAATATCTTTGCTAGAAATGTCTTTTTCCCAAGGGGGAAAAAGTCATTGCTTATTTTATGACAGAAAATGTCTTATATTACAATGATAGCTATTTATTTTGAACAGACTCACAGGTAAATGGCCACATATTGGGAGAGGAAACGTGTACTATATGCAGCTATTGCCACAGTGAGGTTTCTGCTTCAAAAAGACCCAACTCAATTTGAGCTGATCTTTGCTAACTGGCTTAGGTCTGGAAAATGAGTATGAGTTGATTTAGGTTTCTGCCAACCAAATTTGATTAAGTATCTCCTACTCAGAATATCCATATATTATATTTTTAGTGACCTCTTGTTTAGTCTGTCAATGATATTACTATTGCCCAGGGCCAAATACCCATAAAACCACAGCTGGAATCAATCATAGTTAAATTTATTATTTTGCTATAGCAATATAATTGGAGGAGTCAAGAGATGTCTTGAGATGTCTTAAGGAGAGGATATTATAAGGTGTGAACCAATAATTAAATGACATGGGAGAGCACTCAAGGAAGCAGGGGTCTCTTCCAGATTAGGCCCTAGGAGGAAAGGAAGAGATTTGATGTGTGTGTGTATGTGTATGTGTGTGTGTGTGTGTGTGTGTGTGTGTGTGTGTGTGTGTGTGTGTGTAAGTGTAGGTATACATGTTTACACACATATTCATCTGTCTATCAATTATCATGTATATCTCCAGTGAAAGGAAATTATTTGGGGTTTGTGATTGCATAGTGGTACCCTCTTATTTGGCTATTTTCAGACAGCTCTTAATAATGAATAAACAGTGTTCTTGTTTGGATCTTGTTTCATCTTTGTTCCATCAAGTCTGTGAAGAGTCCTCATATAATGTTTATATTTTGTGAAGTTGCTCATGTTTAGTAGGAAAGACTCCATGCTGTTTTTCTTCTGTTCTCAACAGGATCCTGTAAGGGACATGTTTCTTCCTCCCTCAGCCACACTTTTTTTGGCTAACAGCAGCTGATATCAGGCTACATTCAGGCCATAGGATTTTAATTTGTTGGGAACAGATTCCCATGGTTTTGAAGATTGTGTTGATGAAAACATTATTGTCTATAGTTGGAGAAGAGTGTGTCCCTCCGATTCCTTTTGTAGCATGTTGAATTGCTGAATTATCTAATGTGACAATGGCTTCACATTATTATCACTACTCTAAATAGGAAACATTGGCCAGCTAAAATCCTTGCAGTTACAAAACTGAAAGGTTCATTTGTTCCTGTAATGAGCTATGAAGCTAGGGCCTAGACAACAAATCCCACTTATTAACAGATGTTCTACATCTAGCTAGGTTATTTTTTTAGACTCAATTGTTCTTTTATTTTAGAGAAATCACATATTTATATAAGTGCAGTATGAATTTTATATAGCACAAATTCTTTTCTCTCTTTTCTTTCTTTTTTTTTTTTTTGAGATGGAGTCTCACCTTGTTGTTAAGGGCAGAGTGCAATGGTGTGATCTTGGCTCGCTGCATCCTCTTCCTCCCGGGTTCAAGCAATTCTCTGCCTCAGCCTCCCAAGTAGCTGGGCTTACAGGTTCCCACCATCACACCCAGCTGATTTTTGTATTTTTGGTAGAGAAGGGGTTTCACCACATAGGTCAGGCTGGCCTCAAACTCCTGACCTCATGATTCTCCCTCCTCGCCCTCCCAAAGTGCTGGATTACAGGTGTGAGCCACCGAGATTGGCCACATTCTTTCTTTGTTAATGAAGAGGAATCAAGGAATGTCTGCTGATTTATGAAACCAGTTAATCAGTACAAACTAATTTTGAGAATCTCTAAAACATAAATACTGTAATTGATTTCTTTTCCTAGGTTCAGAAACCAAATTTGAAAAAAAATACTTTTTCCAGTTTTATTATTGTATCATTGAAAATGTGGCTTATACATTATGTATGAAGAGGGAGTAAGTTACTCTTCCTGGGAGCTCTCTTGAGTAGGTATGCTTGCCTTACTTTCGAGTATCTTTTTAAGAAAAATATATGGCCGTAGTTTTAGATATATGAAAGCCTCTAACAATTGCCTGAAATATTACACACAGGACAGATGGGTATGCAATAAGCCAGGCAAGCCTAATTTCCACATGAGATATTATACTCTAGTGGGCACAGAAAGGATTGGGAGTGTAAGTATTGTTTATTACTAGGAAAGCAAGCCAATTACTAGTATCTGAATGCAGGCAAATTTTCTGAGTGAAAATAAATAGTAACTACAGGTTAAAAATTCTCTTAAGAGAATAACTACAGCAAAAATGGTAATTGCAGTATTTATTTTCACGGATGAGCTGTTTTCTGTTGATAACTCTAGTATTACTTTAGTGAGAGTAATTTCTTGACCAAGAATGGAGGGGAAAGCCAATTTTTACAAGATTAAAGGTTGAGGTTACTAATGACAGGACGATTTATATATCAGAGGGAACCTGTGGAAGAAAATACAATATGCCTTCGAAGTGGTGAAAGGGATAGTTAGTAAATTTACGTCATTAGAATTACATGGCATATGACAAATTTGGGCTTTAATTCGATTTAGATTACAAACTATAATGTGAGAAAAATAAGAGTGTTGCCTTTCCTTAGGTGACAAAAGGAGGTATGAAGTGAAGAACAGTATGGTGAAGATAACAACAACTGAGAGAGACCAAGTGGTCTCAGAGGACACAAAATATGTTGATAATTATCATAAGTAATAAATCAAAGGGAAATAAGCGGACTTATCAAAAAATTAATTTTGTTTTATCATTTTGGGTGGAAGCTGTCTGCTTTGTCCCATCATGTGCTTGACCTGAGAGTGCCATCATGTTTGACTTGAGAATGTTAGGTCATCTCAAGTCTTCTCAGTTTTGTCCACTTCTAGAGGGTTTCTACAAATTCTCACCCTTTAATAGTCCAGAGGAATAAATGATTTTTAAACATGGTAATATGTAAGTCTAAGGATTAATATGTTGCAATTTTATAGTTATGCTAGTTGTTAACAGTTACAAGGCCAAGCCCATAGAAACTTAAGTAAGGTTTCTTTCTCAATGACTCTTCCAAGAGATAAGCTTCCATGTTCAGGACACTCAGAGACTTCTAGGTGGATAATTTGGAAAGGCTGGTATTACCTGTTGGTAATGAGACTGAGGTTTTCTTTCAGTATTTAGTCACATCATCTTAAAATCAGGAAAGAACATGAATCAGAATTGAAATTTCAAATGCATGGTTTGCTTTCTTAGTAACTGATAAATGGATAGTTTTTGGTTGATGGATGAAATGAACCAGCATTCTAAATAATGCCTGTGATAAAACATTCCTCCCAGAAAAAGAAAAACAAAACATACTTTTTTTTTCCTCTTTAAACTCTAAACAATTGCTGTTGTTTTGCAGAAAGTATACACAGTCTTCCTTTGCTATTCATGAGAGTCAATTCCAGGACCTCCTGTGGAAAACAAAATCAGCAGATGTTGAAGTCCCTGATATAAAATGGCAAATTATGTGCATATAATCTATGCACATCCTCTCATATACTTTAAATCATATTTGGATTACTTATAATACCTAATATAACATAAATGCTATGTAAATAGTTATGGTGTATTTATTTTTCTCTTTAAATTATGGTTTTACGTTTTATTTTGTGTGTGTGTTTTCTTGTTTGAAGTTTTGATACACTGTTAGTTGAATCCATAAATATGGAATCCATGAATACAATGGGACAACTGATTGTATATGTTTGTACACAAATATGTGTGTTTACATTCACATATGTTATATTTAAAATACATATAATAAATATGAAGGCTCAAATTAGTTCATTTTAGTACTTATCCATTAATCAGATAAGAAGTTAATTTAAATAATGGCAACCCATGTGGTACTACATGTTTCTGTTTTATATCATACATTCAAAATTAACAATGGTATATCACATTCACTCCTTTGTGGAGTTCAGTCTTTTGACATGTTTCTTTATGTGTGGAGTATTTTTTTATATTGGAAGAAAAAATTATTATTTTCAGCCTCATGTCATCAACGAAAAATGCTGAAGAATGTGAGGATACCAGAGAAAATATTCTGCTGGAAAACATGTAGTGCTCAGTATAAAGCTGTGTTCACAATAATACATTTTGAAAACCTCAACTTTCAAAGTTCGATGAATCTATTTTAAAATTCAGACATACAAGGAAGAGTTCCAGTTTTCATATCTGATACATCTGATACATGAGGGTTTTTTTGGTCTGTTTGTTTGTAAGGTCTATTTTTCTGCATAAATCTTTAGATGAGTTTAATCAGGTTCAAAAAGTATTTGTAAAAAGTCAGATATAACCTTGAATATACACATTGTAATACACCTTTTAATAAAGTTTTCTGAAAATGGATGCACAGCAATTTTCAATAATACCATTAGCTCTACAACAATAGCATGTAAGTAAAGGAGAATTTACTTGGATAATAAACAGGATCAGATGGAGCTATATTTTCAGAAGATTTAAATGTCAGTATGTAACTATTTCTATTATTTATGTCAATTCCTAGTTACTTGTCCTAAAGGAATTAATCAAACTAATGTCAAAGATCACTTTCATTCAGCTATGTCATTTTATTTTTGCAAATAAGAAAATTTTGGAAGTCAATTATACATTTGTTATAATTTTTCTGGTTAAGCTAGAAAATTTTTAAATGTAAAGACATTGGAAAACTGGTAGACTTAGCCCTAACAAACAAAAACATGGAGAATATTATAATTTCAGGAATTTATTTTCAATTGGAATACTAGTAAATGCTGCCAAAAACTCGTGTCAGTTTTAAGATTTGTTCTATTTGTATACTTCTTGCTTCAGGTAAAAGAAACTGTTGTGAAGTAACATTTATAAAACTATGAGTTTTTCAATCAAGGATGAGTAAATATAAATTGTTTACTCTGGTTGTACCATCTATTGATCATACATGTACAAATAAAATTAACTTTGAAATGCCATTAACAAATTTTCAGTAGTTAAAATATGAAAAAATATAGTATAATATTATGATCCATTACTGCCACAGACCAATATACAGGTACACATTTTCATCATTTCCAAAAAATACAATAATATAATTATTAACTCTGTCCTTTTACTGTAATGTTAACTTTCATATTTGTATTTCTCCAAATTTCCTGGCATTATTATATATGCAAATTTATGCAAAATGTAATCACTGTCTACATTTCTTTCCTGTACATTGTTATTAAATATAACTAATAATCATTTCATTTTGGAGGTAAGTTTTCAAAAAACTATCCATTTAGGAACAAATATGCTATATATGTCACTGTTTTAGTGTTCTTTGATTAACAAAAGGCTTCTCATGTTTACTTTCCTCCAATAGAGTTTCAAGAATAGAAAACTTGATTAGATTATATGAAAAGAATGGGATCTCAGGAAAAATTGGTGTTTGGAATCTACAATGTTTAGCCAGTTTTAAATATCTGCAAAGCTGTTTTTTGGTAATTAATTCAGGAAAATTTGGGATAGACTATAATTTCTTTGGATTACATACCTTCTTAGAATACATCATATTCTAAGTAACACATTTGTTTTTCTTAGCAGGATTTAAGTTTCTCTTTGAATATTTTTGCTGTTCCTTAGGTAAAGCATTTAGCGTAAAACGTCAGTTAGAGAATGTTGTTTTGTAAATAGCAATATGTCATTTATGTATTTTATTAAGTAAGAATCATAAGAGAATGTTAAATTCTTAGGTGTTGGTTGCTGATGTATTAGCATACAAGGAAGTTTCTGTTAACCCTATTGGTATGTCAGTCCAGGGATATTGTTGATTCTCCCATGTGCAGACAAATATTGATTGTGTATCTATATGAAAATAAGGAAGGAAGAACAAGTCTACCAGTCAACCAAAAATGGGTGATCCCAAGAGCTACTGAAGACAGAATAGTATTTGAGTTAGTATCCATAAAAAGTAAAGTATTACAAACTTGTTTATAGCTCATAAACTCAAGAAACTTTTTTAGCAGTGGAAAACATGAGTGTTAAAAACCTAATTAGTTGAATTACGAGTCATTTTTGTATGAAATATTCTACAATAGGCTTCAGTCATTTTTTTTTTGTTTTGGGTGCAATTGATATACTAATGATGTATGAATAAAACAGTGCTCATGAATTCGTAGGAAGGGTTATGCGTGAAGAGCTTTTGACTTCACCATCAAATTTTTATAGCTTTCTCTAATTGGTTTTTTTGGGAATGATATTACAAAGAAGGAACATATATTAGCTAATGTCAAAAGTTCCAGTTACAGTTTTTTTTAAGGGGAGAATTTGAGAAGAAATTTAAATCTAAATCTCTTTAGATTTATTCTTTGAAGTAATCATATGACTCATAGTAAGTGATAAAAAGAATGGTAAGATTATAGTCCTAATTTGTGTCCAGTTCTGAGTCTTTAATCTTAGTTATTTTAAGAAAATCATTGAGCATTGGGCACACAGTTTTGCTTGGAATGCATTCATATCCCTTCAGGAAAGGGTTTCTATTGCTTTTTAAAGATGCTACAATTAATTTTCCATGGCTGTTTTATTCATGAGATTAGCAAGTATTTCTGTAGAAATAATTTTGTTGTTTATATTGTTGTTTCCCCTTAAGGGAGGGGCATATCCATTAACCCGCTTTATTTGTATGGAAGTACTCTCATTTTAAGCTATGTTTTTAGAAACATATTTTATTTCTAATGTCTCCTGATATTGTGCAGCCAAATGCTAAAATTCATGCAGTGAAACAATCTGCCAGCCTATCTTTTGTTTACATACTAGAATTGCAATTTCTGGTTTGAAGCCATTGATAAAGTATTAGAAAAGGCCATGAAGACATCTGGATTACAGGCTATCCCTAAAGATTGTCTCAGTAATGCTCAGGATTTTCTCTTTTGTCACTTGCAAGAATGAATTAATGTCCAATTTCATTTTAGCAGGAAAAACATGCAGTTTTAAAAACTCGTTCTATCTAAGATGCTCTGAGATATACTACTTCAGTAAAGTTTACTTCATTTCCTTCAAATGGTATGCACGTGCTCCCCACAAAGTTTGTTAGAAAAATGATTCCCAATGCAACATTATGGGAGGTGGGGACGAATGGCACAAAACAAAATGGTACCTGCACTATAAAGCAACTAGAAATAGAGAATTTAATATTTTTAAACCTTGAACACCGTAAAGCACTCAGACAATTTTTAGTAAAAAATGCTTGCATACCTCTTAGATTGTCTAAAAAAAAGAAGACTAAAAATAGATTAAAAAAGTAAAGGCATGTAATATGCATACACTTCCCTTCTCCAGAGAATAATTATGTTAACAAGTTCCTCCATTAGCAATTTTACAGGCAATATTTTCTGGTGGTGATACAATTATACTAGAAGTCAATATTCTTTCAGCAGTCAGAAAACATATTTCTATGAAAAATTGGAAACACTTTCTTAACTATTTTAGGAACGAGCAGAAACAAATTGTAAATTATGCTATCGTAATTAGAAAATATGGAAGAGAAAATCAGTACTAAAATTTTAAATTATCTACAGAGTAGTAAAATAAAACATTTCACTGGAAAATATTGATGTGAAAGATAATGCTAAGTCTGTTTCTTGACAAACAAATACTTAAATGTCTTCAATAATTTTAATAACTTATCAGAACAATCACTAGTAAGAGTCAACAACCACACATTTAGCATTTTTTAGTAATACTTAAATTAATGAATTTGGAAATAGTCAACAACAACAAATCTAATTCACTCAGCAAACATTCCTAGAGCGCCTACTACATGTCAGGCACTTTTCCAGGCCTTGAGAGACAGTTTTGAATCAGCAAAACCTTTGACCTCTTGTTTGCATTCCAGTGGAGAAAAGCAAGCAATTATGGAAAGTAAATATAACAGATAATGCAAGACTGTAGACTTGCAATTTTTTTTTTTAAAAAGATGATCAGTGAATATCTCAAGTATATTTTCAGAAGGAAAATACATTGGGATAAAATCTTACTATTTGAAAAAAGCCATGCAACTATCTGGATAAATTATATTCCATCAATTAAATTGTTTTAAAAAATAACAAATATCAAGATAATTCATTAAAAAGAATTTTAAAATGTTCATGTACTTTCATTAGACGTTTAAATTTTAAAATATATGGGAAGATAAAATACATCATCATTACGAAAAAGAGAAAATATAGTCCCTCATAATGAAAATACTAAAATAATTAAGTTACATGATATTAACATTATGTGCATACCTGTGACAATAAATTTAAAATAGAGACGTGATTTCCTAGAACAGTATAAACAACCTTTACTGATACAATAAAAATAGAATAGAAATGGAACAATAAACAGAAGATATTGTAAAGTTAGTGTTCCTAGTATTTTAAAAAGGCATGAAGAAAAGACATTTAATACTTGTTTTTCTAAACTCGAAAGTAAAAACTTATAAAACAAGTATTCTAAAGAAGTTACCTAAAAATTGATTTGATTTTGCCTCAATAAAAATTAAATATTTTATGAAGCTAAAGTAAATGTAAACACCATGAAACTGACATGGGAAAAAAATAAATCAGGCAAATAAAGACACTAGAAAGATGAGATGATGCTATCAGTTTATTTGTTTGTTTGTTTTTTGGCCAGGATCTAGCAAAATTTAAAATGTACATCATCCTTTGTACCTCTAGAAATTTATTTCACTTACATCTTTCTCCAGTGGTATAAATACAAGATGTTCATTGCAGTATCCAAAAAGGGATAAAGATATAAGCATTTGCTATAAAGACATATGAAAAGTTCATCTATATGAAGGTTCATGAAATATATACAATTTAGACATAAAAATATTTATAAAACCTATTCTTAGTGAGTACAGATTACTCAAAAAACTTATGGAGACTAATTTAAATAGAAAATATGTGTATGTATAAATTAACTATTAAAGTGCACTAAATTTCTGAAAGATTACACAAAATTTAGAGCATATCTTAGTGGAGGTGGAGGGTAAAACAACTTTAAAGTTCCATCTTTAAATTTTTCTACAATGTTTTAAAAACTTGTTAAATGAGAAATGATCACATAACTGAAAAAGATAATTAAAAATAAAATCAATAAGCTATAAGTTAATGCAAATAACTTAAATGACAAAAATGTTTCAAACCAGTTTGCTCAATTCAATTTGGAAAAAAATATTCTCATGCAAATTCAGTGTTTAAAACATCTTTTTTGATAAAGAAAGTTGATCTATATAAAAGATAGTGGCATGAATCTTCCAGCTTAAGTTAAATTTGATAAGAAAGCTCATTACTGTCTAAATGAGCAACATGAGAAATTAAATGCTGGGCATGCCTCAGGAATAACTGCGTAGCATATGCTACCATTGCATAATAAAAATCATTTGTGCAGTACCACATGAAAGTGTTACTAAGCCATTATGATAATATTTGAGTTTCAGAGTTTATTGAAATATTTGATTCTTATTTGTCTTTTGCATTTGCAACTAATTTTATTTTTATTTGAAGTGAAAATACTGTTAACGCAACAGTGGGTTTTTAGAGGATATTTTTAATGCCTATGCAAGAGTAAGCATGTTAAAATTGATCATTATCAGGTGAAACATCACACTTCACTAGCAGCAGTTTATTTTTTTAGACTGTTTTTTTCCTGAGGCCATCAATATACAAAATTAGATCAAAATATTTTAAAAAGCATCATAAAATGCCACTGGCAATTGGAAAGATAAGATTTGTATAATATATCACTAGTACTCATTTGTTAAGGCAATTTCCCGGACTCCCAAAGTATTTTAAATAATTTTGCAAAACTAGTCTATGGTTCCTACTAAAGAACCATGTACTATAAAACAAAATTTAGTGGACATAATAATAAAGGTATCACTTTTCAATCAAAATTGAACTGCTTAATAATATAAAAATTTTCATTTAAATCACATTTGAATTTATCAAAAATTTTATTATTTTTTATGATTTAATAACAAATTTGTTTAATAAATTATAAAGATTCAAGTCTATTTGCTATAACAACAAAAGAAATTATAAACAAGATAATTATGGAAAATGCATATTTGATTTTCCTTTCTTTCTTCTTTGACATGGACAAGAATAGGAACTCTATAATAGTTAGGGTGTATTCATGGCATACCCAGTCTCCTAACTTGGAGGTCTACCTTTTCTAAAGTATTGCCCAGACCCACTTGATCAGTGATATCTTCAGTCAGAGGAAGAAGATGTATTGAGAAAAGGAAATGTATACTGTTTCTCATTGAAGGCACAAAGGAGGTTTTTTTCTCACATTCCATTTACAGAGTGTGTGCACAGAGATTATCAAGAACATAGCTGAACAGCTAAACTGGAGGCTGGTAAATGTACTCTCAAGCTTTGTTTTCAGGTAATCAGCTACTTTTTAGGATTTTTATTATGGAAAATGGTAGAAGGAATTACTGAGCATAACTTATAGACTTTCAAAAATTTTTGTTAAAAAATGTTTCACATCATGCAAGAAAAATATGGTACTATGGAGATTATAATAAATATGTTAAATAAAAGCTTAAGACAAAATTAGAATAGCTGACAAAGTCGAATTAAGTAATGTGGATAAAGTATACATAAAAACAAACTCCTTTTTACTTCTTTCTACCCCGTTTCACTTTGCCCTTTCGTTTCTCAACATTTCAATCTAAAACCTTTCAAAACTGTTCTGCTGAGATGAAAAGACAGACTACACTATATTATAGGAGTGTTAGCTTACAAGAAAAATAAACCTAGACTTTTAATTGTTTCTTTCCCCTATTATTCTCAAGAAAGATCTTACTTCTATAGAGGAGTACTTCAATTTAAAAAATAACCTTTCTTTCCAAGTTATTTGTCTTGAAAAAGTTTTGTATGGTCATCCTATATATTCATTTCTATGTCTAATATTCATATCAATGTCTAGAGTAATGACAAAAATATTTTTGGTCTACAAACAACAAGAATCATCTTCTTGTGAACACTATCTTCTATTTTCTCTTAGCATTCTATTGCTCTTCAGTTCTAGGAAAACTAAAGTCCACTGATTATCATCAAAAAAATTAGTTGTGATAAGCAGAGAAATGAGTTTTATTGGTGAAAGTTTCCAAACATGGAGATTTACATTAAATTGAATAATAGTTTTTTCTAAGATTTCTATTAGTTATTGATTTCCATGTAAATATTCCTTAAATTACAAAGGTATGTTAAAACCATGAATAATAATATTGAATTTTTCTATTTCTCTTTCCAGTGTATTTTTATTTCATGTGATTTGAATCTTTGCTCTCAGTTGCCTACAGGATTGTCACACCTTCTCAATGAGTTGTACCTTTTATTATTATTATAGGCCCCTCTTTTGAACTATTAATATTGTCTATCCTTGTTATTTGAGTGTGCACATTTTCTGCTCACTAGAATTTATTTTTAACCCTGAAGTCAATACTCAGAGATTTTCTCAGTCATTAGTAGACACCTGCAGAGCCACGAAGCAACTTAGTTGCCCAACATCCAGGTCCCCAGCTGGAATTAAACAAGATGACACTGCCTTCTTATTTCATCTCACATGTAGAGTTTATCATAAAATGGAGTTGGTAGAGCAGAGCAGTGTAAGGGAAGAAGCTCTGGATTTGGGGCCAGTTGCAGGGAGTGTGAATTCCAACTCAGGCAGACATTAGTGAGGTGGTCCGAGGCAAGGCATTTAACATTTCTGAGTCTGTTGTTCTTTTTTTTGTAACATTAATAAAATTAAATCTACCATAATTTTTTTTGATTTAAGATTATAATCGGTGTAAAATTGTGTGTGTGTGTGTGTGTGTGTGTGTGTGCTTCTTAGAATCATGGTTCAGTATTCACTAATTCAGTACTTGTGTGACTTTGTAGAAAATAAATACTACAAGTAATGTGATTAATTGCATTTCTTTTTCTAGTGTGTGCTTATTATGATATTAATATAGCTATTCCAACTTTTTTTGAATAGTGTTTGAATACTACACATTTTTTATGCTTTTAAAAATACATATCTTATGTTAAAATAAGATTTCTGGTTGACAATGTATAGTTAATCTCCTCTGCCTCTTCCTCCTCCACGACCTTCTCTGCCTCCGCTTCCTCCTCTGTCTTATTAAGTTGACCTTGGCAATCTTTGCTATTTAACTGTGTTTCAACCTTTCATATTTAATCCAGTTGATGATACGGTTGACTTTAAGTCTACCATTTTGCTGTTTGCTTTCTCTTTGACAACTTCTTTTTGTTTCTGTTTTCTTCCCTATCTTCATACTGCCTTCAGGTTTTTATTTAATACCATGTATTATTTACTGTTGGCTAATTAGCTATATTTCAGTTTTCCTCCTTTTTCTTTTATTTTCTTTTACAGTTCAATCTCCATTTTATAATATTTATATTTACTTTATTACAACATACCTTCCAACAACATCACAGACTTTTTCACATAGCATTAACCCCTTATACAAATATTCTTCAGTTCACCTCTTTCATCCTTTGTACTGTTTTATTAATAATTTTATTTCTGAATGTTTTACATAATAAAATATTGTTATTTTTGTTTTAAATAATCAATTATCTTTTATTTACTTATTTATTTATCAGAACTAGGTCTCCCTCTGTTGGCCAGGCTGGAGTGCCGTGGTGCAACAATAGCTCACTGTAACCTCAAACTTCTGGGCTCGAGTGATCCTCCTGCCCCAGCCTCCTGAGTAGTTAAGACTAAAGACATATGCCACTATGCCCAGCTATTTTTTCTTTTCTTTTATTTTTTTAGGGATGGGATCTCATTGCCTGGGCCAGGCTTGTCTTGAATTCCTAGTCTCAATTGATCTTTCTGCCTCAACGTCCCAGAGTGTTCAGATTATAGGAGTGAGCAGCCATGCCTGGCTCAATTGTGTTTTAAAGAAAACTTGAAAAGGAGAAGAGGGCATATTTACTCACATATTTACTAATTCTGTTACTCTTCACTTCTATATGAAGTACTCAGTTTCCACCTAGGTTCCTTTTATTTCATTTTGAAAAAAACTGCTAAGTGTTAATTTTAGTCTAAGTTATTTGGTAATGAATTCTACTTGGTATCCAAGTTATAAGACAAAGCATTCTTTATATTTCTTTTCCTTTCTGAAGGCAATAGAAGTCTCTTCCCAAGTTACACTGCCTGGAGCTGGGGTAGGAGTGATGCAAGCACACCCTTGATGTCCCTGCTTGTGTCTCACTGAGTGGTGTGGAACCCCAGTCTACTAGCTCAAAACCCAGTGCAGCACTGAGATTTTCCCAAGGACCGCAGTTCTTGTAGCCTATAGTGCCTTTCAAATTTATTCAGGACCCAGAGCACAAATAAAGCTCATGATTTCATGAATTCATGTTTTCATGAATTTTGGAAACATTTAGTACATCACTTCTGATAGATATTCTTTTTGTGGGGTGGGAACAGAGAGAGTCTCACCCTGTCTGTCATCTAGGCTGAAGTGCAGTGGTGCTATCTCAGCTCACTGCAACCTCCGCCTGCAATTTCTGCCTTCTGGTTCAAGTGATTCCCTGCCTCAGTGTACCAGGTAGCTAGGGCTATGGCATGCGCCAACATGCCAGGCTAATTTTTGTATTTTTAATAGAAATGGGGTTTCACCATGGTGGCCAGGCTAGTCTCAAACTCCTGACCTCAAGTGATCTACCCATCTTGGCCTCCCAATGTGTTGGTATAACAGGAGTGAGCCACTGCACCCAGCCAAATATACATATTCTTAAGTGTGTGTGTGTGTGTGTGTGTGTGTGTGTGTGTGTGTGTGTGTGTGTGTGATTTTTTTTTTCTCCATCTTCTGTCCTTCAGAGGCTCCAAGTGTACTTACATTACCATTGGTCATTAACCATCAAGCCACTGAAAATGTGTTTATTTTTAGTGCATTTTTTTCTTCTTTTTCATTTTAAATACTTTGTTTTACTGTTTTAAACTTCACTGATCTGATGTTAAACCCCATCAATGCATTTTTAAATTTCTGGTATAATTTTTAGCTCCAAAAATCTATTTGGTTCTTTCACGTGTTCCATGTGCCCCTTGTGATACTTATGCTTTCCTTAGTATCTCTGAGTATATTTACAACAGCTCTTTTAAACATCTTGTCTGCTGTTTTGTTTCTTTACATATGTAGTCATAATTAGATACTAACATAAAGGCTATGTATTTGGGTGCCTGAATTTTTAAATCGTTCTTTAAATAATGTTGACGTTTACTTTTGCAGGTATTTGAGCAACTTGTAGCTAAGCTTAAGCCCTTTAAGATGCAAGTTTGGTCATTGTATATTCAGGGTAGATTTTTCACTAGGACAAATTTACTTCTCTTTGTAAGGCATGCGTCTTCTGGGACTTCTACTGATACTTCCATCACTCAGTGAGATCTGTCTAGTCTGAATAGTCAGACCACTGTGCATTCCATGTATCAGTGCATTGCCTGAGACAACAAAGAGTTTCTGCCAGTAAACAAGGATAAAGTACATACCCAGGCACATTAACCACAGTTGGCTCTTAGCTATAAGTGCATTCTGTTGGCTTGTAGACCAAAGTAAACAGCCCAATATAAAACCTGCCAAAATAATTGTATAGAAACAAAAAATCAAAAGGCCCCACTCAGCCTTAGCTATAGTCATACTCCCTAGGGAGTAGGGAAAAGGGAAAAGTAATAATGATATTATAAGAAAAAAAGAAAAAGAAAAAAATCTATCTGCATGCAAATAATTGTGAAAATTAGAAGTGCCAGTGTCACCAGATGAGAGAAAACCAGCACAAAAATTCTGACATTATAAAACATCTGAATGTAGTGACACCACCAAAGGATTTCACTAGCTCTCCAGCAATCATTCCTAACCAAAATAAAACATCAGAAATAACAGACAAATAATTTAAAAAATGAATTGCAAAGAATATCAATGAAATTTAAGACAAAATTGAAAATCCACACAAAGAAGCTTCTAAAGCAATACAGGAAATGAAGAAGGTGATAAACATCTTAAAAAGAAATCAATCAGAGCTTCTGCAATTAAAAAAATCACTTAAAGAAATTTAAACTACAATTGAAAGATTTATCAATAGACTGGACCAACCAAAATAATTTCAGAGCTTGAAGACAGGTCTTTTGAACTAACTCATCTGACAAAAATAAAGAACAAACAATATTGAAGCAACAAAATATTTGAGAAATATGAAATTTTGTAAAGCAACCTATGTGTCATTGCCATTCTTGAGAGAAGGAGAAAAAGTAAACAACCTGGAAAACATATTTGAAGGAATAGTTCAAGAAAACTTCACTAATCTTACTAGAGAGATAGACATCCAAATAAAAAAATTCAGAGAAAACTTTGGAGACAATATATAAAACAAACATTACCAAGGCATATTGTTAACAGACTGCCCAAGGTCAATGCTAAAGAAAAAAACTGTAAATGCAGCATATAGAAAAAGGTCAGATCACATATAAGGGGAACCCCCTCTCAGGCTAACAGTGAATGTTGCAGCAGAAACCTTATAAATAAGGAGATGTTAAGGGCCTATTTTCACATTCTTAAAAAAAAAATTCCAACCAAGTTTCATATATCCAAACAAACTAAGCTTTGTAAATGAAGGAGAAATAAAAGCCTTTCCAGACAAGCAAGTGCTGAGGGAATTCATTACCACTAGGCTGGACTAATAAGAGATCTTTACAGGAGTTCTAATAATAATATAAGATAATATAGATATTAATGTAACATAATAATAAAACTATGGTACCTGCTACCACAGAAACACACTTAATGTTGGGAGTGGTGTCTCCCACCTGTAATCCCAGCATTTTGGGAGACCAAGGTGGGTGGATCACCTGAGGTTAGGAGTTCGAGACCAGCCTGGTCAACATAGTGAAAGCGTCTGTACTAAAAACACAAAAATTAGCTGGGCATAGTTGCAAGCACCTGTAATCCCAGCTACCTAGGTGGCTGAGGCAGGAGAATTGCTTGAACCCAGGAGGCAGAATTTGCAGTGATCTGATGTTACGCCATTGCACTCCAGCCTGGGTGACAAGAGTTGAAACTCTGTCTCAAAAACAAAACACACACTTAAGTACATAATCCACAGAGCACATAAAGAAATCATAGCAGAGAAACTGCAAAGCTACCAGCTAACAACTTCATGCTAGGATCAAAATACCACCTATAAATATTAACTTTGAATCTAAATGATCTTGTCTTATTTAAAAGCCACAGAATGGCAAGTTGGATGAAAGAAATAAGACGTTCATCTGCTGTGTTCAAGAGACCTGTCTCTCACTTAACAAAATCCATAGTTCAAAGTAAAGGATTGGAGAAAGATCTACCACACAAACAGAAAAGGAAAAAAAGCAAGAGTCAGTATTCCTAGATGAAGCAGACTTTAAAACAATAACAGTGAAAAAGGACAAAGTAGGTCATTACATAATGATAAAGAATCAATTCAATAAGAAGACTTAATTATCATAAATATATATGCAGCCACCACTGGAACACCCATATCCATAAAACAAAATGACCAAATTACATTACAACCGATCCTACAGAAACATACAGAAACATAAAAGATTCTCATAAAGATGTTTATGAACATCTCTGTGCCCACAAACTGGAAAATGTGGAGGAAATGGACAAATTCCTAGAAACAATTTCCCAAGATTGAATCAGCAAGATATTGAAACACTAAAGAGATCAATAAGGAGTTCCAAAATTGTATCAGTAATAAAAAAACCTACCAAACAAAAAAGGCTCTGGACCAGATGGATTCATAGCCAAATTCTACTAGATGTACAAAGAAGAGCTAGTACTAATTCTACCAAAGCTATTCCAAACAGCAAGTTAAAAGGCCTCTTTCTTAACTCATTCTATAGAGCAAGCATCACCTGCATACTAAAATCTTGGCAAAGACCCAATGAAAAAAAAAAAAACTATGAGACAATATTATTGATGGACATAGATTCAAAAATCCTGAGCAAAATGCTACCAAAATGAATTCAACAGCATATCAAAAAGCTAATTCTCCATGATCAAACAGGCTTTATTCCTGAGATGCAAGATTGGTTCAACATATGCAAATCAATAGATGTGATTCACCACATAAACAGATTTAAAAAAAAAAAATCATATGATCATCTCAATAGACACGGAAAAATCTTTCAAAAAATTCAAACTTCCTTCATGATAGAACTCCTCAAGAAATGACGCTGAAGGAATGTACTTGAAAATAATAAGAGCTACCTGTGCCAAATTCATAGACATTATACTAACTAGGTGAAAGCTGGAAGCATTCCCTTTGAGAATTGGTACAAGACAAAGGGTGCCTATTCACACCACTCCTATTTAACATAGTACCATCCCTAGTACTGGAAGTTCTAGCCAGAGCAATTAGACAAGAGAAAGAAGTAAAAGTATCAAAATAGGAAAAGAAGAAGTCAAACTATTTTGTTCATGGACGATAACAATATCTGAAAGAAAATCTTAAAGACTCTGCCAAGAAACTCCTGGTTAGGATTTAAAATGACTTCAGTAAAGTTTCGGTATACAAAATCAATGTTTAAAAATCAATAGGATTTCTATAAACTAATTATGTTCAAGATGAGAGCCAAATCAAGAATGCAATAACATTTTCAACAGCAATAAAAAAAATTAAAATACCATGGAATATATCGAACCAAGGAGGTAAAAGATCTCTATGAGAAGAATTACAAAACACTGCTAAAAGAAATCAGAGATGATACAAATAAATTTTAAAAATTCAATTATCATGGATTGGAAGAATCAATACCATTAAAATGACCATACTGCTCAAAGCTATTCACAGATTAAATGATATTCCTGTCAAACTACCAATGTCATTTTCTCAACACAACTAGAAAAATCTATTCTAAAATTCATATGGAACTGAAAAAGAACCTGAATAGCCAAAGCAACTCTAATCAAAGATAACAAAGCCGGAAGTATAACATTACATTATTTTAAACTACACTATAAGGCTACAGTTACTAAAACAGCATGGTAATGGTATGAAAACACAAATAGACCAATGGAACAGAATAGAGAATCCAGAAATAAAGACACACACCTACAGCTTTCTGATCTTGGACAAAGTCAACAAAAATAAGCAATGGATGAAGGACTTTCTAGTCAATAACTGGTTCTGAGACAACTGGCTGGCCATATGCAGAAGAATGAAACTGGACCCTTATCTTCAACATGTACAGTAATTAATTCAAGATGGATTAAAGATAGAAATGTAAGAATCTTAGACAAAAATTTAGGAAACACCATTCTGGACATCAGCCCTGGCAAATAATTTATCACTAATTCCTCAAAACAAAGACAAAAATTGACAAATGTGACTGAAATAAATTAAAAAGCTTCTGCATATCAGAAAAAACTATTAACAGAACTAAAAGACAACCTACAGAATGGGAGAAAGTATTCACAACCTAAGCTTTCAAAATGTCTAATATCCAGAATCTATAAAAAATGAACAATGGAACAAGCAAAAAACTCATAGTTGCATTAAAAGTGGATAAAAGCCATGAACAGATACTTTTCAAAGGAAGAGATACAAGCAGGCAATAAACATATGAAAAATGCTCCTCTTCACTAATCAACGAAGAAATGCATATCAAAACCACAAAGAGATACCAACTCATACCAATCAGAATAGCTATTATAAAAAAGTCAGAACCAACAGATGTTGGCAAGATGGCAGAGAAATGGGAATGCTTTTACATTGTTGATGAAAATGTAAATTACTTCAGCAACTGTGGAAAGCAGCTTGGAGATTTCTTGAAGAACTTATACTTCCATTCCACCCAACAATCCCATTGCTGCATATATATTCAAAAGAAAACAAATCATTCTACCAAAAAGACACATGTATTCACATGTTTATTGCTGTACTACTCTTAGTAGCAAAGACATGGAATCAGTCTAGATGCTCTTCAGTGATGGATTGAATAAAGACAATGTGATACATATACACTATGAAACACCACACATCCATAAAATATTAACAAAATTATGTCCTTTGCAATATGGATGAAGCTGGAGGCCATTATCATAAGTGAAATGATTCAGGAACAGAAAACCATAAACTACATGTTCTCACTTACAAATTGGAGCTAAACATTGAGTACTCATGGACATAAAAATAGCAGGAATAGAAACTAGGGACTACTTTAGCAGGAGGGAAGAGATGAAGTTTTGAAAAATGAACTCTTGGCCACTATGCTCAGTACCTGGGTGTGAGATCATTTTTGCCCCTGAACCTCAGCATTACACAATACAAAAAATGAAGACACACAAACTAAATTTTTTGGGATTCAGCAAAAACAATAATATTTTCAGCAGAAACTTGCACATGAACTCCTGGAATCTAAAAGTTAAAATTTATTTTAACTAACTAAATAAAAAGGAATATAATTTAAAAAGTAGACTATGCTGCTACATGATAAATTTCTATGATTCATAATTCCAGAAATTTGCAAACTTCTATCTTCTCATTAATTATTCAGTGAGTGCTAGTGTTATTGCTATTTCAATAGCTGCTTAAATACATTAAATAATTGTCAACTTCTAATGAACTCAGTTACTATGTTGGCAGATCGACATGATCTGTAGTATCTCAAATTGGAACATAACTTTCTCTTGACTGTTTCCTAATCTCAGCATGTTGTTATTATCAACTAGCAGCCAAGATATCCCATCAAGATATAAAAAGAAAGTTCTGTTAATTATGCAGGCCCAGTGTTTTGATACGTCACTGACCTTTTCAAAATTCTTTTTTTGTCAGTGTTTCATAAACCATTTCTGCAAAGACACAACACAAATAAACAACAAAAGGTCATTGTTTTAGGCTATTTTCCATAAATGATTAAAGGAAAAAAACTTAGTTCTACATTTTTGCAATATTTTACAAATGATATTTTTCAGGAAAAGTTTCTTGATGATTTTGTATTATGTGCAAAACTATTTAATATATTCAGAATAACAATGACTCAGTTCTAAAGCCCTTTGAATCAGCCACTAGGATAACATAAACCTTTGATGGGCTTACATCTTAAAAGAAATCTGCCCTTTCTTTTTCATGTGAGAATATAGATTTTTTCTCACACATTTTGCATTTTTCATTAATGATTTTGCAGAAGGTAGGTGAATAATTTTCTTGGAAGTTTATAAAAAAGCTTTTTGTGCTAATTTTACAAATTAGCTAATAATAACATATATCAATATGTTTTATCTCTACATAAATATAAATATACATTTTGGCCAGGCCCGGTGGCTCATGCCTGTAATCCCAGCACTTTGGGAGGCTGACGTGGGAGGATTACAAGGTCAGAAGTTCGAGACCAAACTCTGGCCAACATAGTGAAACTCCGTGTCTACTAAAAATACAAAAAAAATAGCAAGGCATGGTGGTGGGCACCTGTAATCCCAGCTACTAGGGAGGCTGAGGCAGGAGAATCCCTTGAACCTGGGACGGGGGAGGTTGCAGTGACCTGCGATCCTGCCATTGCACTCCAGCCTGGGTGACAGTGTGAGACTACATCTCAAAAAACACAAACAAACAAGAAAAACGTTTCTTCATAAAATCCTTGATTTGATAAATGCGTATTGAATGTCAGGTAACAGGTAAATTTCTTGGTCCTGGAGATGTTGTATTGGGGAGAGGATGACAAAATTATGGCATATTAGAATTCATTCTAATGTTGAGGACCAAAAATGTATACATGTATGAATTTATTATTTGTTATAATTTGATTGCCATATATTTATTGTGATCACATCTATTTATCATATAATTTTTTCTTGCTTCATTTTCATTTTTATATATTTTAATGCATGTATTTATTATTTTCCATATATAAAGTACGTATAATAAATATATACATTAAAACACGTAGAGGTCCAAAGGAACTGAAAGAAGATATTTCAGACAAGAGTGAACAGCATGAACAAATACTCTGAAGTCAAGGGGAACTTACCTGGAGAAACTGCATGGCGACAGAGCTGACAGAGTGAGGGTTTGGTAGCACAGTAGATGACTTCAGAGAAGTCATGGGGGTCAGATTACACAGGGCCTCATAATTCATAGAAAGAACTTTAACTACTATTCTGATACAATCTGGTTTATAATTTTAACAGGATCAAACAAATGCTATGTTGAAAATATGAGAAATGTCATCACAGATACAAACAATAGTAATAATTACACTAACAGAAGACAGTGATAAAACTGTGGTGTGGGCTAGAATTTGACAGATGGTCAAATTCTGGATGTTTAAGGAAGAGCCTACATGATTAAAATAAACATATTGGCAAAGTGCAGTGGCTTGCTCTGAGGATATCTAGGAAAAGTATATTCCAAGCTGAGGGGATTCTAAATGTCAGTTCCTTGAGGTGGGAATGTACCTGAAGTGAAGGAGCAGCAAGGAAGACATTGTGGCTGGGAAAGAGGGAATGTCTTAATGACAGGGCACTTAGGAGAAGGCAACTGCAGGGAACAGGAGCCAGGTTAAACAAGGCAGGGTCTGATGTTGGGGAGAGAGAGACAAGTTAAGGATAATAACAAGGTTTAGGAACATGAGTAATAGGATGAATTTAGTTGGAAGAAACTGAAATTAGTAAGGCTGGAAGGGGTGTTGGTTTGGGGGAGAATATAAGCTTAGTTTGTATGTGCTAAGTTTAAAATGTGGAGGTGTCAAGTATGCAGTTGGATATTCTTGTCTGGAGATTTCATAAAGGAGAATGGGTCTGACAATACAGCTACATGATTTATCAGCATTTAGTCAAGATCATTCTGGGAGTAGGCTAGAAATACAAGTGGCTCCTGGAGTGAGCTCTGAGCTTTTGATTATTTTGGGAAAAAAAAAAAAAGAAGAACCAGAAAAATAAACTGAATAAAACCTGATATATTATGTGAAGCCAGTAACACAGATTATTCCTAATTCTGTTGATTTCACATATCTTTAAGTGACAAGTTAGATATATTAAGTATGTTGATATGCAGTTTTCTATCCTATTTCATAAAGTATTTTTAGGACTTATAAAACTATTTGAATAATAATTTAAGAATAAATTTGCTTTTGTATTTTCTGAAAAAATAAATGAGAAATTAAAAAAAAAAGTTACCTATAGATTTGGTAAGTAGACAGGAAATGGGGAATGGTGCAGGACTTCTAAATGGAGACTTTTTTATAGTGCTTCTGAATTTGGAAAAAAATAAATATATGATCTATTTGAAAATAAAAGAAAAATTTTAGAACCGTAATTATATTCTTAATGTTAACGATAGCTGTTTTTTCAACACTTGTTTTCTAATTAGTTTTAGGTCTAAAAATAAAAATTACCAATTTAAAAGAAAGCTTTCATAAATTACTGACTATAAGTTGATTTGAAGTTTAAATGATTTCTCAGTTTTCTACACTGTATATTCAACATCTTAAAATGTATACATTCGAAGATGTTTTAGCAACTTGTTTTCATTCTCTACCAAGAAAAATCCAGTTATATTTTCCAGTCATGTATTTTCTATTAGTTTTACTGTCTTTAAAGGGTAGTAGAAACACATTTTAAATGCTTGACCTCTTCTGCGTGAGGTGATTTTAGAGTTAACAGAGCTACCGTTTCTGTTTTGCATGCTTTCCACATTTATAAGCTTACTGCTAACTATTTTGTTGTTTAAATGAAAGACTGTGCTGACAATTAAATGGAGGTTCATGCATGCTTTGCTGCCACATCTTATTACCATCAACATGAGAAGAAGCAGAATGCTGAAATTACTCGTTTTAGCCTGCATCTGCATGGCCTTATTATACCTACCAAGGTGAAAATGTCAACTCTAAAGAATGTAATTATATAACTTAAACTGCAGTAGTGCAGTTTAAAAAGCAAGGTTAAATTCTTGCTTTACTGATCTTGAACCATAGTTTCTAGGTCTGGAAGTGCCTTTTGTTTATAAATTTGACCTCTCACTTTTATTCTCTCTGCTGTTTTTCTTCAATAAGGTTTTCAACACAGGTGTTAATTCAATATAGATTTTGGGGCTTTTTTTTACTTCTCTCTTTTTAAATATATACTATTTCCAACAATGAGAAGGCATGCAGCATACATATTATTGTATTGGACTCTTCCCACCTGAAAACGTTAAGTGTAAAATACACTTTATGATGCTTTGAGGTAAAGCAACTCAAGTTAAATGTCAATAACTTTAACTTGCAAATGCAAATTAGGATGTAGTTTAATAAATATATTGTAAAAATTGTTGCTAAAAACTAAATGTTTTTAGTTATCATTTAATTATTTATTGAAAACTCAATTATCTCAATAAGTCCTTTCACCTGAGATCTTTTTTAATAATTTGAAAACTCTGAGAACTTAACTTTTAAAACCTATATGATTTTGGTACTGTTGATGTAGGCTCAGGAATGATAACTTGCAGTTAAATATGCATTTAAGATATTCAAAATAATATTCCTAATTAATATGTAATGGCAAACATCATGACTTTCAAGCATGTATCTTAATAAGGATATAATTCTAAATATAACAGTGTGTTCTCTTTGCATGACACCATGGAAAATATGGAGTTGCTCACTCCATCCAAATGTTACCAAAATGATAGAGGCATTTAAATATATCACAAAGTAATGCAGATGAAGAACCCTTTAAATATTGTAAAACATAGCAAATAATTCAAGGAAGAAAGAAGGAGCTTGTAGCAACAAGGATCCATGAGTGGTTCTTAGATTTAATAACATAGTTTCCAGTCATGCTGGATAAGTTTTCTGGATATAGGAAATGGGAAGAATAAAGATATAAGATGTTAGAAATGGATGTTAGAGATTTGTTCCACTTCTAGTCTGAGTATAAGAAAGCATTTGCAAAAATATTTGACCAGAATGCACTTTAAAAAACAAAATATGTAGATAGTATACCTTCAAGATATAGAAGTTACTGGGAAAATGAATTTATGTAGACAGCCCAATTATCACTTAACAGTTGTATTTATTCAGTTTTGAAAAAAAGATAAATAATTGATTCATCTGTTTTTACCTTACCTTGCAATATAAAAATGCCTTTTAAAAGCTATTTTATATTAAAGGAAAAAAGAATGAAAGTATTCAAATATAAAATGCAACCTTTTAATTTTAAAATATATTTTTAAATAACATACATATTTATGAAAAAGGTAAAGTATTTGTCTATATCAAGAGTTTTGCACAATTTTATGGGACACTCACATTCAAATGGAAATACCCTCTGCTTCATGGAGAATTGGAATGCAAAGAGAGAGAAACAATAGATATTTAGCTTTTTTTTTTTTTTTTTTTTTTTTTGAAAAAAATAAATTTTTTCGGGGGCGGGTGTGGGGGTGTGTGTTTTGGGTTATTGTTTTTTTGAGTGACGTTGGGGTTTGGGGGTTG
>CAUYQU010017455.1:0-75756 GCA_963574635.1 Cheracebus regulus | reverse complement strand
CCAATCACCGTCCTCTACGTAAAGTGGGCTGAGTGGTGCTCTTCCATCGGGGTGGCAACTACCGGCAGTCCTCTCCAATTGTGTAATCAGGCGGGCCGGCGCCATCTTAATGGCGCAGCTAAATTTTGCTCCCACACATGTGTTGAGCCTGTGAGTGTACACAAGTTAAGAATTGAGGTTTGGAAACTTCTGCCTAGATTTCAGAAGATTTATGGAAACTCCTGGATACCCAGGCAAAAGATTGCTGCAAGAACAGGGCCCTCATGGAGAACCTCTGCTAGGACAGTGCAGAAGGAAAATGTGGGGTTAGAGCCCACACACGGAGTCCCTAGTGAGGTGCTGCCTAGTGAAGCTGTGAGAAGAGGGCCACTGTCCTCCAGACCCCAGAATGGTGGAGCTACCAACAGCTTGCAGTGTGTGCCTGGAAAAGCCACAGACACTCAACGCCAGCTCGTGAAAGCAGCCAGGAGGGATGGAGCTGACCAAGACCATGGAAACACATCTCTTGCATCAGCGTAATGTGGATTTGAGACCTGTAGTCAAAGGAGATCATTTTGGAACTTTAAAGTTTGACTGCCCAACTAGATTTTGGACTTGCATGGACCCTGTAACCTCTTTGTTTTGGTCAATTTTTCTCATTTGGAATGGCTGTATTTACCCAATATCTGTACCCACATTGTATCTAGGAAGTAACTAGCTTGCTTTTGATTTTACAGGCTCATAGGCAGTAGGGACTTGCCACTTCTCAGATGAGACTTTGGACTGTGTTCTTCCAGATTAATGCTGAAATGAGTCAAGGCTTTGGGGCAGTGCTGGGAAGGCATGATTGGTTTTGAGACATGAGGACATGAGATTTGGAGGGGCCAGGGGCAGAATGATATAGCTTGGCTGTGTCCCCACCAAAATCTCAATTTGAATTCACACATGCTGTGGGAGGGACCCAGGGGGAGGTAATTGTATCATGAGGGCCAGTCTTTCCTGGGCTATTCTCCTGACAGTGAACAAGTCTCATGAGATCTGATGGGTTTATCAGGGGATTTTGCTTTTGCTTCTTCCTTGTTTTCTCTTGCCACCACCATGTAAGAAGTGCCTTTTGCCTCCTGCTATGATTCTGAGGTATCCCCAGCCATGTGGAATTGTAAGTCCAATTAAACCTTTTTTCTTCCCAGCCTTGAATTTGTCTTTATCAGCAGCATGCAAATGAACTAATACAGCCTCCTTAAACAAAATAATTATCAGCCAAGAATTTTGTATCCAGTAAAACTAAGCTTCATAAAGGAAGGAGAGATAAAATCTTTTTCAGACAAATAAATGCTGAGAGAATTCACCACGACCAAGCCAGCACCACAAAAAATGCTAAAAGAAGTTCTAAATCTTGAAACAAAATCTTGAAATATACCAGAATAGAGCATCCTTGAAGTATAAATTTCACAGGATCTATATAACAATAACACGATGGGAAAAAAAGTAGGCAGCAACTAGCATGATGAATAGAGTACCTCACATTTCAATACTAACATTGAATATAAATGGCTTAAATGCTCCATTTAAAGGATACAGAATGGCATAATGAATAGAAATCCACCAACCAAGTGTCTGTCATCTTCAAGAGACTTGCCTAACACATAACGACTCACATAAACCTAAGGTAGAAAGGTGAAAAAATATATTCCATGCAAATAGAAACCAAAAGCAAGCAGGAGTAGCTATTCCAACAGACAAAACAGACTATAAAGAAACAACAGTTTAAAAAGACAAAGAGGGACATTATATAATGATAAAAGGATTAGTCCTACAGGAAAACATTACAATTCTAAATATCTATGTACCTAACACTAGCATTCCCACATTTATAAAACAATACCAAGCTTATGAAATGAGACAGATGGCAACACAGTAATAGTGGGGGACTTAAATACTTGACTGACAGCACTAGACAGGTCATCAAGACAGATAGCCAACAAAGAAACCATGAACTTAAACTACCCTAGAACAGAAAGATTTAACAGATATTTACAGAATAGTCTACATAACAACTACAGAATATACTTCTTTTCATCAGCACATAGAACATTCTTTAAGATTGACGAAATTATAATCCACAAAACAAGTCTCAATGCATTTGAGAAAATCAAAATTATATCAAATATTCGCTCAGACTACTGTGTAATAAAATTGGAAATTAAATCCAAAAGAAACTTCCAAAACTATACAAATGTTTGGAAATTAAAAAATATGCTCCTGAATGATCTCTGGATCAACAATAAAATCAAGATGGAAATTTAAAAATTCTTTGAACTGAATGATAATAGTGATACAACCTATCATAACCTCTGGAGTACAGCAAATAACAGTGCTAAGAGGAAATTTATAGCATTAAATGCCTATATCAAAAAGCCTGAAAGAGCACAAATAGACAATCTAAGCTCACACTTCAAGAAATCTAGAGAAACAAGAACAAACCAAACCCAAACCTAGCAGAAGAAAAGAAATGACAAAGATCAGAGCAGAACTAAATGAAACTGAAATAAATAAATACAAAATATAAATAAAAAGCTGGTTCTTTGAAAATATAAACAAAATAAATACACCGTTAGTAAGATTGATCAAGAAAAGAAGAGAGGAGATCCAAATAAGGTCAATTAGAAATGAGACGGAGATATTACAACCAATACCACAGAAATACAAAAGATTATTCAAGGGTCCAATGAATACCTTTATGCACACAAACTAGAAAATCTAGAGGAAATGGGTAAATTCCTGGAAAAATACAACACTGCTAGATTAAACCAGGAAGAAATAGAAACGATGAGTAGACCAATAAGAAGTAGCCAGACTGAAATAGTAATTAAAAAAAAAATGCCAACAAAAAAAGTTTTGGGCCAGATGGATTCAGAATTAAATTCTATCAGACATTCAAAGAAGAATTGTTACCAATCCACAGAAAATATTGCAAAAGTCAAAGGTGGAATCCTCTCTAAATCATTCTATGAAGGAAGTATCACCCTAATCCCCAAATCAGGAAAAGACATAACAACAACAACAAAAACCTATAGACCAATATCCCTAATGAACATAGATTCAAAAATCCTCAACAAAATATTAGTTAACCAAATCCAACGGCATATCAAAAAGGTAATCCACAATGATCAAGTAAGTTTTATACCAGGGATGCAGGAGTGGTTTAACATACACAAGTCAACAAATGTGATAAACAACATAAATAGCATTAAAAACCAAAATTACATGATCATCTCAATAGATGCAGAAAAAGCATTTGACAAAAGCCAGCATCACTTTAAAACTAAAACCCTCGGCAAAAATTTCATAAAAGGTGCATACCTTAATATTAAAAAGCCATCTATGACAAATCCATAGCCAACCTTATACTGAATGGGAAAGAGTTAAAAGCATTTTGCCTGAGAACTGGAATAAGACAAAGAGGCCCACTCTAACCACTTCTATTCAGTATAGTACTGGAAGTCCTAGCCAGAGCAATCAGACAAAAGTAAGAAATAAAGGACAGCCAAATCAGTAAAGAGGAAGTCAAACTATTCCTGTTCACCAGTGATATAATCATACACCTAGAAAACCCTAAATACTCATCCAAAAAGCTCCTAGATCTGATGAATGAATTTAGTAAAGTTTCAGGATACAAAATCAATGTACACAAATCAGCAGCATTGCTATATACCAACAGTGAGCAAGCTGAGAATCAAATCAAGAACTCAATCCCTTTTACCATAGCTGCAAAAACAAAACAAAACAACAACAACAAAACAACAAAAAACTTAGGACTATATCACACTAAGGATGTGAAAGACCTCTACAAGGAAAACTACAAAACACTGCTGAAAGAAATCATAGATGACACAAACAAATGAAAACACATCCCATGCTCATGGATGGGTAGAATCAATATTGTGAAAATGACCATACTGCCAAAAGCAATCTATAAATTCAATGCAATATCCATGAAAATACCATCATCATTTTTTACATAATCAAAAAAATCCTAAAATTCATACAGAACCAAAAAATGAGCCTGCAGAGCCAAAGCAAGTCTAAGCAAAAAGAACAAATAGGGAGGCATCACATTACCTGACTTCAAAGGATGCTATAAGTCTACAGTTACCAAAACAGCATGGTACTGGTATAAAAATAGGCAGGTAGACCAATGGAACAGAATAGAGAACCCAGAAATAAAGCCAAATACTTACAGCCAACTGATCTTTGACAAAGCAAACCAAAACATAAAGTGGGGAAATAACACCCTATTCAACAAATGTTGCTGGAATAATTGGCTAGCCATATGTAGAAGAAAGAACCTAGTCCCCATCTGTTCCCTTATACAAAAATCAACCCAGGGTGAATCTAAGACCTGAAACCATGAAAGTTCTAGAAGATAACATCAGGAAAAAATCTTCTAGGCACTGGCTTAGGCAAAGACTTCATGACCAACAACCCAAAAGCAAATCCAACAAAGATGGAACTTTATTTAACTGAAAAGCTTTTGCACAGCAAAAGGAATAATAAGCAAAGTAAACAGGCAACTCACAGAGTGGAAGAAAATATTTGCAAACATATTTGACAATGGACTAATCTGACAAAGGACTAATATCCAGAATCTACAAAGAACTCAAACAAATCAGCCAAAAAAAAAAAAAGCAAAATCAAATAACCCCATCAAAAAGTGAGCTAAGGACATGAGTAGATAATTCTCAAAAGAAGATATACAAATGGCCACAGACATGAAAAAATGTTCAACATCGCTAATTATCAGGGAAATGCAAATCAAAACCACAGTGTGATGCCACCTTACTCTTGCAAGAATGGCCATAATAAAAACAATGAAAAAAATAATAGATTTAGCATAGATTTGGTGAAAAGGGAACACTTTTAAGCTGTTGGTGGGAAAGTAAACTAGTACAACCATTATGAAAAACAGTATGGAGACTCCTTAAAGAACTAAAAGTAGAACTACCATTTGGTCCAGCAACCACACTACTGGGTATCTACCCAGAGGAAAAGAAGTCATTATGTGGAAAAGTCACTTGCATATGCATGCTTATAGCAGCACAATTTGCAACTGCAAACATATGGAACCAACGTAAGTGCCCATCAACCAACAAGTGGATAAAGAAAACATGGTTGAATTTGCAGCAACCTGGATGGAGTTAGAGACTGTCATTCTAAGTGAAGTAACTCAGGAATGGAAAACCAAATGTCATATGTTCTCACTTATAAGTGAAAGCTAAGCTATGAGGATGCAAAGGCATAAGAATGAAATAATAGACTGGTGGGGAAGGGTGGGAGATAAAAGACTACACATTGGGTACAGAGTACACTTCTTGGGTGATGGGTGCACCCAAATCTAGAAATCACACTAAAGAACCTATCCATGTAACTAAACACTACCTTTCCCCACAAGCTATTGAAAACCAAGTATTGACCTTTGTGTGATCACCTATAAAGTAAAGGACAAAAATGTGGTCCCTGATTTCTAATGCTATTTAATATTTAAAAGGTGAAGAGAAGAAGAAAAGTTATCAGACAAGACTAAAAGCAAGCAGTCAGTGAGAAAAAAAGAGTTATCTCAGAAGTCAAGTTATGAAAAGGTTTATAAAAGATGGCATAATCAATTAAATGTTGTTGGAAAGGCTAGTAAAATAAAATGAGAACTGACTTGCCCTCATGGGTCTGGGATTCCCATCTCCTACTTAGAAACACCCAGCGTTCCAGACTGGTAAAGCTGCTTCTACCCTGTTAGGCAGCACCAGGAGTGACAGTGGCATCAGATAAAGCAGAGGAGAATAACAAAACTAAAGGCCTGAAAATTGAACTGCTCTGGACATTATAGTCTACAGAGAGAGGCCAGGACCTTGTAATCAACATAAACAGGGTGACTGCCTGCTAAAGTACAAGATATAAATAAGGTCTAGAGTCTGCTAATATAACATACGGAATGCAAAGAAATCATGTCTCATACAAGAAAATCAACCTGAAGGAGAAAAGGCAATCAACACCAAAAGATAAGGCTAATACTGAGATGAGTCAGATCTTGGAGTTATTTGAAAATGATTTTTAAGCAATGCACATAAACATGCTTCAATGATTGATATAAATTCTTTTGAAACAAATGAAAATGTATCCAGTCACAAAGTAGAAATTATAAGAGAACCAAATAGAAATTAAAGAACCAAAAAATGTAATAATGAAAAATTAAATTTGCTGAATGGACTTAGAGTGGATATGACAAAAGATAGAATCAGTGAATTTAAAGACATATCGATGTAATTTATCCCAAGGCAAACAACAAGAATGCAGACTGTAAAATAAACAAACAAAAAACAGTACCTCCAACACCTTGGGACAAAATAAAAAGATCCATGATGTGTTGTATTGGAAGCCCATAGGATGGGAGAAAGTGAACCTGAGTATTCAAGGAAATAATGAAAGAGTATTCAAGGAAATAATGGCTGAAAACTTGCCAAATTTGGCAAAAGACAATCTTGCAAATTCAAGAAGCTGAGTGATCTCAAATAGTATAAACTCAAACCTGTGCCAAGACATATCATAAAGAAACTTCTAAAAAAAAATGAAGTCAAAAAAATCTTGAAAGCAGCCATAGAGAAACACTGCATTTCCTATAGAGAAGACTAATTCAAGTGACGGTGAACTTTCATCTGAAAGCACAGAGGCCAAAGTACTAAAAGAAAACAACTTGCATCTCTCATTTCTACATTCAGCAAAAGCGTACTTCAAAAATTAAGGCAAAATAAAGACTTTTTCAGAGGAAGGAAAACTAAAAGAATGTGTTGCTAGCAGGTCTACTATTAAAGGTTGATGAAAGGAAATTATTAAAACAAAAAGGAAATGATAAAGAACTTTGGAGCATCAGGAAAGAAGGAGGAATAAAGAGAAGCATAGCTACATGTAATAGTCTATTCTTTTTCTCATGGGTTTTATAAATCATATGAATGAAACAAAAAGTTTAACATTATCTGATACTCAAGACAATGATATTTAAAATGGCAAAGGTAAAAGAAAGTGTTAAAATGTTGATACTAGTAGACAAATTATTTGTCATGCATATATACAGTGACACACAGAACAACCATTGTAACAATTAGAGAAGAAATACACACAAAAAATAGAAAAGCCAAGAGACTCCTAAGAAATGTTCAAGTAATGTATTCTAAGGAATGAAAGAGAGAGAGGAAAGAAAACAAATAGTTTTTTATAAAGTTAAAATTGGAAGTTTCTTGTAAAATCCAACATGCAATCATCTATAATCCAGCAATTGCACTCCTACACATTTTCACATGTTTACATATAATTGTTCATAGCAACATTTTTATCCATAACTACCCCAAACTAGAAGCAGCTCAGATGTTTTTCAGCAGATGAATGGTTAAAGAAACTATGGTACACCCATCCCACGGAACACAACTCAGCAAAGAAAAGGAACAGACTATTGATACATGCACCAACTTGCATGAATGTCTAGGATAAATTCCATCAATGTAGCATTTTGAAATGACAAAATTGTCCAAATGAAGAATGGATTTGTGGTTGTAAGATATTAGGATACAGGGGACAGGTAGTAGCTGGAAATGGAACAGGAGAGAGGTGGGTTTGTTTATTAAAGAGCCACATGAGGGATCCTCGCGGTGATACAATTATTCAGCATCTTGATTGTAATGGCAGATACATGAGCCTACACATGTGCTAAAATTGTATACAACTACTTAGACATATACGCACAAATGATTACTAGTAAAACTGGAGAAATCTGAATAAGATGGCTAATTGTATCAATGCCAATATACTAGTTGTGATATTATACTACAGCATTGTGGAATATAACCATCGGAAAAACTACGTAAAGGGTATAGATGATCTTTCTGTATTTTTTTTACAACTGTATATGAATCTATGAAAACCTAAAAAGTAAAAAATTAAATTAAGAGTATTAATACCAAGATTTTTTGAGTATCTTAGTCAAGTATGCTTAACAATTCAGTCAATAAGTCATATAACTCATTGGTCCCAGTCCAGTGTTTCTGATGAGTTGACCGTTCTTCATCTTTAAATCAATATTTGAGACTGCATGAACTTTCATTACTTTATGAGTGTCAAAATATTCTCTTTCTCTCTCTCGCTCTCTCTCTCTCTTTCTCCCCTAAATGATAGCAGAAATAAAAGAGGGAAGAGGGAGAAATTAGTTTCTAAAGGATTACTTTGGTGAGATTTGGAGTCCTGTTTATTTATAACTGAACTACAAAAACAACATAAGGCAGACAATGGCTGCTATTTAATAAGCACCAGCCTGAGAGAATTGAGCAAACAATCTCCATTTATTTCAAATGATCACCCAAACCAAGAATGGAGCAATGAGAGGATAAGCATAATACATCAATTGAGTCACTGTCTCCATTTCTTCCTGGGAAAATGCAAAAATACAAAACACACACACTCAGAAGGATACAACGAAATCCCTTCTGAGATGTCTTTCATTTCACTGGGAGACAGGATATGACTTAAATAGATTTTATGGTATTCTTAAGAAATAAAATTACCTTGAGTAAGGACATGATATAAATCACAAGTAGTATGTTCTGTGAAAATGTCATGGAGAAGAATTCCATAGCTGCAGATCTTTTGTCTAAAAATAAACAAGACAGCGATTACACATTGCCCTGCATAAAACACTGAACAATTACAGTTGCATAGACTTTTCAAAGATTCCAACATATTCAGTATTATGCTTACAACGCCTTTCCCCACATGAATACACTTCTACCTGAAACAATCCATTAGTGCTTTCTTTAAGCCAGATTGCTTGGTAGACAAACTCTTAGAATCATCAGTCTTACTCAAAAAGGCGTGTGTCTATGGAACAGTTTTTCTTTCTTTTCCCTCCTTTTAGTGTCTTTGTCATGTGATAAATTAATTATTCACATGTATATCCACTTCACTTTTATGTAGAGACTAGGCCTATATCAAGTATCTCTTTGTTTATCCTAGTCAAAGTTTGGGCTGATTTGGCCTAACTTATCTTGTTCCCTTAAAAAAAAATAACCTTTACTGCTCTAATCCATTTCCTATAAAAACATATAATCCCATATTCCTGAAATCTCATTACTTTTCCAAGAAACGTTTTCCTATTTCATCCATTAAATATCACTATTGCTGTATTAGTTTTCTAATGCTATAGTAGCAAATAGGGAAAACTAGGAGGTTTAAAATGACCGAAATTTGTTCTCTTAGAGTTCTGGAGTCTAGGGGCTCCAAATTCAAGGTCTTGGCAGGGCCATGCTCCTCCTAAAGCCTCCTGGGAAAAGTCTTTCCTTACCTCTTCTGTCTTCTAGTAGTTGTTGGCGGTTGTTGGTAGCAGAGGCATGACTCAAGTCTTTGCTTCCATTGTTGAATGGATTCTCTCTGTGAATCTATGTCCAATTTTTCCTCTTTTTATAAAGACATTAGTCATTAGATTTGAGTCCACCCTAGTTCAGTATGTCCGAATCTTAATTTAATTACATCTGTAATGACCCTATTTCCAAATAAAGTAATATTCACACACACTGGACATACCTAACATATCAAGTTAGGACTTAAACATAATTTTGGAGGGAACACAGTTGAACCCACAACAATTGAGAAGATATATCTTAACTCATGCTAGTAGATTACAATAAGAAAGTTATGTATTAGCTAATAGTGTTCACATGTAACTCTAAGATTAATAAAATATTTTCTGATTATAGTTTTCTTAATATAATCAAAATAACTGAGAAAATATACACATGATTTTCAGCTTTTTACACTTATGAGGATATGCCAACTTGAATAGAGAAAAATCATTTTCACAGTTAAGTATAATTTACATAGTGTTTTGAATAATAAAGGATTTGTTTAATTCTGCATGGATGATTCCTGTGTATGATGCAAATCTGAAAAGCACAAAAATAAATCACCTTTTGGCCGGGCGCAGTGGCTCACACTTGTAATCCCAGCACTTTGGGAGGCTGAGGTGGGTGGATCACCTGAGGTCAGGAGTTCAAGACCAGCCTGGCCAACAGGGTGAAACCCCGTCTCTGCTAAAAGTACAAAACTTAGCCAGGTGTGGTGGTGGGTGCCTGTAATCCCAGCTACTCAGGGGGCTGAGGCAGGAGAATTGCTTGAACCCAGAAGTTAGAGGTTTCAGTGAGCCGAGATTACACCACTGTACTTCAGCCTGGGCTACAAAAAAACAAAAAAGAAAAGAAATCACTTTTTATCCTTTTTCTTCCAGCCATTTCCTTCCCTAGAAGCAATTATGGTATCAGTACTTTGTGAATCTTTCCAGGAATATATTTGCACATACAAACTATCCATCTATCTTTCATCTGTCTCTATTATCTATCTATTAAAAATCACAGCACACAAATGGTAGCATAATATCCACATTCTGCACCGTTCTCTTTCACTTAATAAACAAAACTCACTTCTTACCCCTAATCTCCTCTAGAAACTGTCCTATTTCTTCAGCTTCTTTTTCTCAAAACACCTCAAGCAGGTCTTCTCTCCACATTGTCCCCTTTGACTCACTCTTCCTCCCGCTTGCCCCACTCCCTTACTCCACTCCACTGGAATTGCCTCCACCAACTGATAGCAGTCTCCTGCTCCACCGTCACTTTCCCTTCTCATCTTACCTTCCTACACATCACTTCTTCCTATTAATCATGATAATTTATGTATATTTGTTAATTGGTTCTCTCTCAACTAGAATGTAAGCTCTACAAGTACAGGGACACTGATTGTCTTAGTAGCTATTTTACTGCTATTAGCAATTTGATGATGGAAAATAGTATCTTGTCGTTTTAATTTACATTTCTCCTAATATGAGTGAGGGCGATCACCTTTTCATATGTTCAAGAGTTATTTCTATTTTTGTTTTAATGTGCGATCTGTACGTATTCTTTCTGTATTTTTAATTAGGTCTTGATTTTATTCTCATTGATTTATAGGAATTTTTATATATCAAGAAAATTCAGACATTTTTCCCTCTGACCTGCTCTTCACCTCCATACCGTAGTCCTTCCCCTCATTCCTCAGCTGGCTTCATTTGAATTTAAATAATCTTTGCTTTTCAAGCTCTGTCCAATTTCCATGCTTTTGAAACATCCTATCCTTCTACTACAGAGTTCATAAATTAGGTGCAGGCATCATTGTCCCCATGTCGTCTTCCCTTGCCCACCTTCATGCCAAAGTGGATTTACCATTTACTCAGCCACTAGTATGGATGCTCAGTTTCCATAAAAAATGTTAATCCTATCTTTTATACTGTATATCATTAAGACATATAAGTTTGCCAACAGTCAGCAACTTGGAATATTTATAAATCAGATTTATTGCCAGAAAATATAAATTCACCCCTCTGCCCTTTCTGTAACCACTCATGTATCCTGTTTGGCTTTATTCATCGGAGAGCTTTGATCCAAATTAGCTAATCCCATTTAGTTACTTTTGGAGACCTTCTGGTGATAATATAATTATAACTCTATTAATAGCCATAACCTCTTTTAACCTTATATATGTAAGCAACTTATAGAAGTAGCATATAAAAAAATTTGTATAGCATCCAGTGGAGTACCTGCCACATATATTTAAAAAAATGAATAATGATCTTCTGATGATAAAAGAACGAATTCTGTATAATGCTTTTCTCTTTTTTTTTAACTTTTATTTTTAAGTTCATGGGTACATATAAACCTGCAGGATGTGTAGGTTTGTTATAATGCATAGGTAAACATGTGTATGGGGGAATTTTTATACAGATTACTTCATCAGACAGATACTAAGTCTAATATTCGTTAGTTATTTTTCCTGATCCTCTTCCCTCCTCCCACCTTCCACTCTCCAGTAGACCAAAGTGTGTGTTGCTCCCCTTTATGTGTCCATGTGTTCTCATTATTTAGCTCCCACTTACAAGTGAGAACATGTGATATTTGGTTTTCTGTTTCGGTGTTAGTTTGCTGAAGATACTGGATTCCAAGTCCGTTCATGTCCCTGCAAAGGACATGATCTTGTTCCTTTTTGTGGCTGCATAGTAGTCCACGGTGTACATGTATCACATTTTCTTTATCCAATCTGTTGTTGATGGGCATTTAGGTTGATTGCGTGTCTTTGTTATTGTGAATAGTGCTGCAATGAACATTCACATCCATGTGCTTTTATGGTAGAATAATTCATATTCCTCTGGGTAGATACCTGGTGATGGAATTGCTCAGTTGAATGTTAGTTCTGCGTGTAGCTCTTTGAGGAATTCCCATACTGCTTTCCATAATGGTTAAACTAATTTACACTCCCATCAATAGTGTATATAACTGTTTTCTCTACAACCTCACCAGCATCTTTTTTTACTTTTTAATAATAGGCATTCTGACTGGTGTGTGATGGTATCTCATTGTGGTAATGATTTACATTTCTCTAATTGAGCTTTTTTTCATAATTAGCTGCATATATGTCTTTGCTAAGGATGAGGGCCTCCAGCTCCAGCTTTTCTCAAATTAAGAAGCTCTTAAATACAGAGGTTGTTGAAACAATAAAATATAGCATAATTTTTCAAAAAATAGTAAAATGATGAAATAGCTATGGTACATAGTTCCCAGGTTTAACATGAATGGATAACATGCAAAGTGTCTGTTTAATGTTAAGTTGTATTAAGTAATATATGCAGTTCAGGTTAAATTTAATTCCAGATTTGCTATTTCAAATGTAGCAATTATGGATTTTCTTTTACTATTTTCTCTTTATAATAAGAAATAGATTATTTAAATTGCAAAATTATATAAACAAATGGAATCCCTTACACATAATGTGCTTGTGAATAAGAAGCATAGGTAAGTATAGTCATATATGAGTTCAGAAATGTCAGCTTTCTGAAAAATGGAAGGGAAAGCTCACAAATCGTAATGTTATTGTAACATTTCTGGTAGAATATGACATTTGGAGGGCAAAATTTAATGAAACACTCCGTATAACTTCAAAAGTTTTACATTTTAACTGACATTTGAATATATTAGACAATGTAAAAAAAACTTTCCATTTTAAACTCAGTATGTTGGAGTAAACAACTAATATACATAACATTACACCAAAAATTGACATTACATCAGTATAATAAAAGTCTGCATTGGGTTTTGTTGAAATTTGATAAAGCTTGAAGAGATTACATTAAAAGTAGAAAAGAAAATTTCAAGTAAATTAAAAATTTTTTAATGGCTCTATCTATCCCAGTTTCATTTAAAAAAATAATTCAATTAATCCATTATTGAGTACCTATGATGTGTGCCAAGATTGTTTTGGATACTAGAATGAATAAATGGATGTTAATATTTCAATTCTAACTAGTTCTTTGAACTAAGCTCTTCAGGTTTTTATAAGACATTTATTTTTGTGTAGAAAATACCTGACCACTCTTCTAGAATGTTCCAGAATGTTCTTGAATGTTCTCCATTCTGCCTAATTTTTTTTTTTTTTGTTTTATTTTAAAAACTCAGGTCAATTCTATCTAGCCCCTTCGGTAGAACCTTTTATGACCCCTTTGGCACAAGGCCTTGCACATAATAGATGAGCAATAAGTACTTGTTAGTTTAATATCAATGATGGAAACAGCATTCAAAATGTACTAGAAATATGCCTTCAAATGCATTCATTTTTATAAAAGACTAAACATATGAATCTAGTACTATATGGTAAATAGAAGTCTGATAGAAGGTGGAAATATGGAAATATTTCCCTAACTAAAGCATTCTATAATTCAGTAAATATAGACAAGTAAATAAGCCATTAAGGATAGGCATATGTCAACTTAAAAGTTTACGTGATTCCAAGAGTCAAATCTATCTTGAGTAATGTTGGCCAACAGCAAATGAAAATGCAGGCAACTCAGTTAAATTTGAATTTCGGATAAACAACAAATAAATTTTTTTTTTTTGGTAGAAGTATGATGTTGTTTATCTGAAATTTAAATTTAACTGGGATTCTTGTATTTTGTCCAGCAACCCTAATCTTGAGGCGTAGTTCTGTCCTGATTCATTACGAAGGCCAACATTGGGTTTTGCAGTGGAGAAGTTAGTGGGCACACTGCCACTTTGTGGCAGCCAAGAGCAATGACATTACTGCTTTTGGGAGAGAAGAGGTGATAGTTCAGTAATTAGAATTTTATTTCCAGTGTGTATAACATATCAGATACCAAGATAAACTAAAGTGGCCTTTAAAGAAAGAACTATGGAAATCACCATGCTTATCGCAGATAACATTAGTTTTGGCTGGCATGATGGCAAGATTTATCTCCTTTCTGAAGAATTGCTTTGCCAACATTTCTAGATAAGGTTTGGAGAAATGAGAGAATGACTTTACCAGTGAATATTGCCAGAAACAATATGTAAACTATTCTCATGTGACCAGCAGTAATTATAAGAAACTGCATATAAGAACATGATGGTATGAGCTGCCAACACAATTCTGTTTTAATTTAGCACTATCAAGCCAACATTTGTTTTTACAAGACCTCCAAGGCAGTCATTTTTACCGGTAAGAATGTGAAAGGATAAACTAATTTCCCCAAGGTTGCACATCTGATCAATAATAGAGTTGGAGGGATATAAAAACTCCCTACCTTCCAACCTTTGAAGACTTTCATTAACTCAGAATCACTATTGTTTTCTGAAATGAGCCTCTTTCAAGACCTTTAAAATATTATTTCAGAAATACTAGCCATACATGTGGAAGTAATAATCTTGTGATAATTTAAGGCATCCTTGTAGAAACTAAAGAAATCCCAAGTTAAAAATTCTCAGATATCTTCAGAATCTCCAAAGCAAAGAGAACCTTTAACAATTTACCTTCTGTTGTCCCCTTATCTTCTTACTGAATCATTTACTTTATATATATTTTTAAGAATAAATATTCTTGGAATATAGTTATTTTTTTAAATCCACACAAGAATATATTTAAAAGTTAATTGACAATAACCGATCAAGCACTTATTTACTAGCACTATAAAAAGTATTTTAATTATCCTTTATTTTGTGTGGCTACATTTAAACACTCAAACCTTGACAGTAAACAGGGGTAAAAAGTAGAGGATCACATATACACCAAGTCATTATTTTCATTTGTATTAGAAACTATGGCAGGTATAATCTATATCGAAGTATTTGAAGCTATTTTTGCCCTGAAAAAGAAAAAAATATGGGCTTACTAATTGTCAAGCAGAGGCAAACATTGGTTGATTTTCCAGGAGCCACAATTGGCTATAATACTTTATTGAGAGTGTTTCAGTTTAATCTCAATGGAAGATTACCCAATGAATCAAAATTTCAGCAATTTGTCCACAGACAGTAAACAATTAGAAAAATATGTGTATGTTACATTATTTAGTTTAGCAGTCTGCCAAATATGCCATGTAATTCTGTAATGGAGGAAACAGGGCAAGCTCATGCTGGCCTTAACCACTTGCGGGCAGAACTGCTGACCTTACACAAACTAACAGTGAACTGGATGTTCCAGAAAATAAGTAGTGTGGAAAAGAGTTAATATGAGGCTGGGTGGGAAATGAGCATGAACAGAATCTGCTACACTCATGCAAATTCTTTTGGCGTATCTGTGTGATTTATAGTATGTGAAAAGATAGTCACAATGAATTCAGACAAAATCAGTACCATTCAGAATGTTTTACTAAAATACAGGTTTGCATCACAAAATAAGTTGGTGGTGATATTGGAAAGTGAGCATTTCTATTTTACGAGTAGCTGACATAATCTCAGGACTTCTTTTGCTACCTTTGTCCATGGAAATAGAGCAATTTCTTGGGCCTAGATTTTCTTTATGCATTTGTATATAAGAACAAATGTGTGCTGCGATTATTCTATTATTTATTTTGCTTACCTGTATTGTTTTTTGTCACCCCTCTGCAATGTGTCTTCTACCTCTTTGGTGTGTCATCCTAATCACTTTCTTCCCATTCTTAATCCAAATGATGTCATGACATAGTTTATTCATACAAAATTTCTCTGGAAACTCATGCAACAAGCCATGGTAACTATCTTGTCTTTGGTGATGAAAAAAACATGAATGTATGAACAATGTTAATAATTAGCAGATACCCAAGTCACTTTATTTTTATGTATTTATTTTTTTAGATAGATCTTGCTCTATTGCCTAGGCTCGAGTGAAGTGGTGTGATTACAGCTCATATCATCCCTGTGAGCTTGATCTCTGGAGGCTGCCTTGACCTCATGGGATCAAGCAATCCTTTCACCTTAGCCTACCGAGGAGCTGGGACCACAGTGGGCACCACCATGCCAGGCTAATTTTTGCATTTTTAGTAGAGATGAGGCTTCACCAGGTTGTCCAGGCAGGTCTTGAACTTTTGGGCTAAAATGATCTGGTCACCTTGGCCTCCTAAAGTGCTGGGATTATAGGCATGAGCCACTGTGCCCATGCCCACCCTTAACCCCCAAGTCACTTTAAAATCTAGACTTCATTTAATAAAGATGTACACCTAAGAAATATTACACATACTCAAATGAAATTAAATTCAGTTCCATAGAAAGTGGAATCCAATAAAAGAAATTGAAGGTAATAATATGCATTTGATTGTGTATATATTTTTCTGAATTTAAAAGAAACGAAGTGCTGGAGTTCTTTTAGAACTGGTCTAGCAGGTCTTCCAGGTTTTTAACCAGAAACCCTCCCCATGTGGGGGGAGGCTGAGAAGCAATTAAAATACAAATTCTAAAACTCCCAATTTAAGATTATTTTTATTACTAGTTCAGTTTTGATAATATGTGAATGATTATTTCCTTGGGAAAAGCTAGCACTTGAAAACAGTACCATCATCTGAAAACTTGCCTTTCCTTGATCAAATATGAATTACTAATCATTAATTTGAACAGTCTGTGGAAAGTTAATTTTGGAACTGAAATGATGTAAAAAATCTATAGTAAAGAGATTCATAGTTTCATGCCCTGAAATGCTGGCAATGTTCCTGGACCTATGCAAAACTTTCAGAATTATTATTAATGTTTAAAAAGTGGTTCTGGAACAAAAAAGTTTAAATTCTACCCAGAAATACAAAACAGACTTTTTCTCTATTCATCTTGCTTTTCATATTGTTTTATCTGATGCCAATTTTTGTATTATAAAATCTGTTTTACAGCATTAGTCTTTCTCACCTGTTCTTGTGCTTTAAGCTAAAATTTTCTTAACTCCAATTATTGGCACTAGGGTTATCATTTAATGTTGTAAGTGCCTTTACTTTCAAAGGCAGATATGAGAAAGTTGAGAAATTGACAAGTGAGGAAAGGCACTGCAGGGAAATTTCCACTCATTCTTTAAGACACGTTTCAAAGGTTATTACCTATATAAAGTCTTCCCAGACTTCTCCACCCTTCCAGAATACTAGCTCTATTTTCCTCAGAGTGCCTGTAATCCTCCCCAGATGTCCTTCCCTTACTACAGTGAGTTCTGAGACTATGCTGTTCTTATCTGCAACTGTAGTGCATAGGACATTGATCATGACACAGCCGGTCTGTCAATCAATGCTTACTGAATACATTTCAACATTTGTTGAAAAAAATAAATGAATAAACAGATCTGCTGCAATGTATTGAGACTCTCTCCACACACTAAAATAAGCAACCTAAGTCAATCATTAACTAAACACTGAGTGATCTGGTTAAATATCCAAGTCTAAGTGAATTAGATTAAAACGAAACAAAAAACTTATAAACCTGGTAAATATAATTTTCAGGTTAGCACATAGGCAGGTTTTTGTTATTCTCATATAAAGATGCTTTGTAGTCTTTTCTATTTCAAAGGTTTTCTGCTTGAGGAGCATATGGTTATATGGTATTGCAATACTTTCAGTTGTGAGTAACAGAAATGGTCTCAAACAAGCTTAAGGTAAAAGGAGAAATCTATTGTCTCACAGAAGGATGATGGAAGACCTAGCCTTGGGCTTTAAACCAAATCAGAGTTCTCTTTCTCTTTCTGCATTTTCTATTTGGTTTCCTACTCTATTTCTACAGATGGATTTTTTTCCTTTTTGTACCCACCAGAAGATCATGACCAAATGGCAGCCTCATACTCAAATATTTCCATCCCCACAGATGAAAGATGTTCCTTTCTCAAAAGCTCTAGATATAAAATTCTAGGAAGCACTTGTGCAGTCTAGCTTGAGTTCTGTGTCTCCTCCTGAATCAGTCAGAGAGAGTTGTTCCACCCTGGGTTACATGCACACTTTTGAAATCGGGACAAATTTGCCAATACAAAGAGAAGCAACATATACTGGAGAGATAGAGATGATGATCAATATGAGAAGAGGTGCCATATTTTTCCTTTGTTTGCTTGTAAAGAACCTCTCAATAATTCCAACCTATACTTCAACATATGCAAATTCGTAAATGTGATTCATCACATAAACAGAACTAAAACCAAAAACCATACGATCATTTGAATAGACACAGAAAAGGCTTTCAATAAAATTCAACAACCCTTCATATTAAAAACCTTCTGCAAACTAGGCATCAAAGGGGCATCCCTCAAAATAACAGGGGCTATCTATGGCAAACCCACAGCCAAAATCATACTGAATAGGCAAAAGCTAGAAGCATTCCCCTTGAAAATCAGAACAAGACAAGGATGCCCACTCTCACCACTCCTATTTTACATAGTACTGTAAGTCCTAGCCAGAGCTATCAGGCAAGAGAAAGAAATAAAAGACATCCAAGTAGGAAGGAAGTCAAACTATCTCTCTTTGCAGATGGTATGATTCTATGCCTCAAAATCCCCATAGCCTCTGCTCAAAGGCTCTTAGATCTGATAAGCAACTTCAGCAAAGTTTCAAGATACAAAATCAGTGTACAAAAATCAGTAGCATATCTGTACACCAATAATGTCTAAGCTGAGAGCCAAATAAAGAACACAATACCATTAGTAATAGCCACACATAAAAAGAGTAAAATACCTAGGAATACAGCTAACCAGGAAGGTGAAAGATCTCTACAATGAAAATTACAAAACACTGCTCAAAGTAACCAGAGATGACACAGACAAATAAAAAAACATTCAATGCTCATGGATAGGAATAATCAATATTGCTAAAATGGCCATACTGGCCAAAGCAATTTACAGGTTCAGTGCTATTCCTATTAAACTACCAATGACGCTTTCCACAAAGTGGGGAAGAAAAAAAAAAAAACTAGTCTGAAATTCATGTGGAAGCAAAAAGAGCTCAAATAACCCAAGCAATTCTAAGTAAAAAGAACAATGCTGGAGGCATCACACCCAACTTCAAACTATACTACAAGGCTACAGTAACCAAAATATCATGGTACTGGTACAAAAACAGACACATAGACCAATGAAACAGGTTCAAGAACCCAGAAATAAAACCATACAGCCATACGCTTTTAAGAATCTGATCTTCAACAAACTCAACAGTAACAAGCAATGCGAAAGTGCTCCCTACTTAATACATGGTGCTAGGATAATTGGCTTACCATATGCAGAATATTGAAACTGGACTCTTTCCTTTTACCATATACAAAAATCAACTCAAGATTGATTAAAGACTTAAGTATAAGACCTAAAATTATAGAAATCCTGGAAGATAACCTAGGAAATACCATTTGAGGCATTGGAACTGGCAAAGATTTCATGACAAAAACTCCAAAAGCAATTGCAAAAAAAACCCCAAAAATTGCAATGGGACCTAATTAAACTAAAGAGCTTCTGCACAGCAAAAGAAACCATCAACAGATTAAACATACAGCTTACAGAATGGGAGAAAATATTTGCAAACTATGCATCTAACAAAGGTTAAATTTCCAGAATCTATGAGGAACTTAACATGCAAAAAACCAAACAACCTCATTAAAAAATGGGCAAAGGACATAACAGATACTTCTCAAAGGGGACATATATTCATCCAACAAGCATAAGAAAAAATGCTTAACAGCACTAATGATTAGAGAAATGCAAAAACCACAATGAGATGCCATCTCACGCCAGTCAGAACAGCTAATATTAAGAAGTCAAAAAAATAACAGATGCTTGTGAGGTTGTAGAGAAAAGGAAATGTTTTTATGCTGCTCCTTGGAATGTAAATTAGTTCAGCCACTGTGAAAAGCAGTTTGGAGATTTCTCAAAGAACTTAAAACAGAACTACCATTCGACCCAGCATTTTCATTACTGGGTTTATACCCAAAGGAATAAAAATCATCCTACCATAAAAACACATGTACATGTATGTTCATTGTAGCACTATTCAGAATAGTAAAGACATGGAATCAACCTAGATGCCAATCAATGGTGGACTGCATAAAGAAAATATGGTACATATACACCATGGAATACGATGCAGCCATAAAAAGAATGAAATCATGTCCTTTGAAGCAACATGAATGGAGCTGGAGGCCATTATCCTATGTGAATTAATGTAGGAACAGAAAGTTAAATATCACATGTTCTCACTTATAAGTGGGAGCTAAACCTTGAGTACACATGGACACAAAGAAGGAAACAATAGACACCAGAGCCTACTTAAGGGTGGAAGGTGGGAGGAGGGTAAAGACTGAAAAATTACCTATTGGGTACTATGCTCATTAACTGGACTACAGAATAATCCACACACCAAACCTGTGACACACAATTTACCCATGTAACAAATCTGCACGTTTCCCCTAAACTTAAAATTAAATTTGGGAAAAAAATTCTAACCTAATTGAAAAGAATTTGTTCAGTTCTCAATCAAGATGGCTAGTTAGTTCAACAGACCAGTAGAGGACAACCATGGTAGTAGAGATGGTTTCAAATAGAGATTGGTAAAGAAAGAACTCATGGAACAGAGGCATGTGGAAAAGTAAAAAGCTGAGTCACAAGAGGTAGGAAGCAGGGATTCTTTCCAGTCAAGGGTTCTTGTCCACAGGGCATGGTGATGTTTCCAGGATGCTAAATACTATAATCTCAGATACTAAGGCTATATTATAGGGAATATGGGCTGCTGAAAATATTGGTCATTAAAGGATATCAAATAATTCTACACTATGTACTCTGAATTTAACCTGGATTGTGACATAATGAAATTTTGCGATATATCCTGAATGTGACAGAGAAAGAGGAAAAAAGTAAGTTATCAGCAAAAATGTTCTTAAGGCTTTGCCAAACTCATTGCTGTCACACTAACAATAAGCAGTAGGACTAAACTTTGAAACTAGATATACATAAAGATAAATATAGAGCATATTTAAGTATTTTGAACTAAATTTTACTGAATTTCAACTTTTCCAAAGTTTATATTCTTTAAGAATAACCCATTTTTTTTTTTTTTTTAGACTCCAAGCCAGAATGGTATGCTATTTTGCAGAGCTGGCAGAATAGAGTGTACTAAGACTTTTCTACTTATTTTTAGCCATCTACTAGAATAGTTTCACATTTAAAAAGTCAGCTTTACTGTAGCTATCATACTGTGAAATCTTTTACTAAGTCTTTCTACTTAACAGATTTCCTTAGTATTCCATTAGTAAGAATGACAAAATCAGAGCATAATTACATTCATTTGGGATTCTTTGCACACAAGTCTTGACTGGTATATGTATAGTATTTGAAGCTAGCAATTTTCTATGAAAAAAATAAATGGTGGTTTTAAGAGAAATAAGAAGTCCTATGTAGCTCTTATATGACCTTTAAGAATCCAGTTGAACATACAACGTATGTTATCAAAACCCAGGCATTAGAATGATTGATCCCTTGTAATACCTCATTTACTTTTTCCTATTTGCAACATTAAAAAAGTAAGCATACATAAGAAATAAACCAAATCTGTTATCCCTAATATGTATGTTAATAGAATCTTAAGGAGATAATGCCTTTACTTATATAAAGTTCTCTACTAATGGAAACCCAAGTTTACTTCTAATTGGCATTTTGTGTAAAAAAGACATTGACCTTCAGGTGAGTATGTTTCCTTGCAACTCTGGCATCTATAGTTGGATTTACTTCTGTGGACAAGACTTGTTCATTCATTATTTCATTCAGCAAATATTCCCCGCACAATTAGTAATTCCATAGGGTACATTATTCAAACCCCAGGGTTACCCAATCCATAGCCTGTAATTTTCTTCTAAGACCTCGCAAGTGTAAAAAATGTCCAGATAGCACTGCTGGGCCATGTTTGACCAATTTGTATAACTGGGACGGTAATTATTTAGTTATGAAAAGAAAACAGAAAATGTTAAAAGACTTGGAAAGTGATGAAGCGAGTAGCTCACAATACCTGACCTGAAGATAGGTTTTCTATATCCAAGATCACGCTTCCTGAAAACAGGCTGAGTCACATCAAACAGAGAAAAGAGTAAACCTTTGGGTCCAGTACCACGTCACATTATTTCTTTCTAGTTCGTAAACTCCAAAGGACTCAGATAAACCAGGAGAACAGTTAAACTCATCATTTCTTCATCAACTCAAATTCCAAGGTGAAATAGCCCAAATACAACACTGTTGAAAGGAAATATTTTTGTGAATTCCAACTAAGCTCTTGAAGACTACTGTCTTTGGGTTGTTTGCTTTTTCCGTTTATTTGAATTTAAACATCTACAGACAGTCCTGACAAAATAGGCGATTTTCTCTTGAATTCTTAACTATGTCACTGATTAATTATCAAGATAGAATTACTTCTGTGGTTAAAACAGACCCTTGAGATTTGGTGGTTCACTGCATTCACTACCTCTAAAATTCTAGTAGTTCATGCTTGTTAAATTTCCTTAACTTGACCTAAGTTACTTGATATGGAAAATAAACTACACTAATCAAATTATTTAAGCATCTCACTATTTCTTCTTATTTGGGCAACCTGGAAATCATGTCAGTTAGCTTATTTGGGACTCTAATACTGTGATTGGCAGAAGACCTAAGGAATGTAAACAGAACAAAACAAAGTGGAAAAGCCACATGAAATTAAAAATCAAAACAAAAATACTGGTCATTTCAAAATGCTCCGTTGAATAGTTTATCATTGGTGTTCTCCATTTCCTTTCTTGATCCTCTTTGAGAATCAGCCAGGCAAATGCTAGCTGAATTTATTTGCACTTATTAATGTGTCTTAGCCTGAACATTTCTTACTGAAAGGAAATCACAGGGCCAAAAAGAATAAAACTCAATTTTTGGCTGAGTCTCTAATAGCATGGGGGTAATATTAGATGAAAAATAGAGACTGAGGGAATGTAAACTTTATTCAGTTCAACTGATTTTATTCCTATTAAGGTACATTCTGTTATATCATTTTCCTCCTACTTACTAAATAGTTAAGCCCTGACATCATAAAGAAAACTGCAATTCACATCACTAAGGCTAATGTCACCCAAAGATAACTTGCTATTTTAAATAATATGGAAACTGCATTGGGATGACAGATAAGTATAACAATCCATTTTATTTTTAAATGCTTTTGATGTGTTCCAGACTTTGACTATTCAGACGGAGGAATAATGGAAAACTTATTTTTTCCCCTTAAATCAGACCTCCACACCCCAAACTACTATTCCTCCAGCCTCACCCCTGAACTTTTAGAACAAAATTGATGGATCAAACTCTCCTTTTCTTGCCAAGAGAATAGTCCTGGGCTGAGCTTCAGAAGATCTCAGATCACTGACATTCTTTCTAAGAGTACTCCCAGATATATTTCTAAGTAATATTCCTTCTCTTGTTGGGGGAAATTAGAGAAGACTTCTCCCTGGTGCCATATCAACTCAAGGATAGAGTCATATACTGAGAGGCTCTGTCATTTGTCTTTGGATCTCCTTCTGTAGGCCTTTACACTGAGGCTCCACAGTAGGACCACGCTTCTGTCACAAACTGGCAGTGGGAAACCAGGACTAGACCTACAACACATACTTTACAGCTTGTTGTATCATCCTTTAAAATATTCAGCATTGTTCCCCCAAAAAACATCTTAGCCAGGATTTCCAAGTACCACCATTGTTCAACACAAATTGTATGCATTTTACTTCTCCAATAAATCTGTCTACAAGGCAAAAAGAAGCAATGGTCCACAATAGCCATTGTTGCCTGTTTAAAGAACTTACATTAGCTATTTTAGGGTAGGCATACTAGAAATATATTATATTGGTTTTTCTTCTTAGGATGTTTTGATTTTTCCTCATTCCTGAAGGATATTTTCTCCTGCTGTAGAAGTCTTAGCTGACAATACTTCTCTTTTTGTACTTGCAAGATGTTGTGCCACTTCCTTTTGCCTCCATGGTTTTAGATGAGAAATCTGTTGTCATTCAAATGGTTGTTCCTTGATAGGTAACCTGTTGTTTCTCTCTGGCTGCTTTCAAGTTTTTTCTTTGTCTTTACATTTTACAAATTTAATTATGACATATCTTGGCATGAATTTCTCTAACTTTATCTTATTTGAAGTTTGCTAAATTTCCTGAAGTGTAAATTTATGTTTTTTACTAAATTTGAGAACTTTTCAGTCATTATTTCATGCAATACTTTTTCAGTAACATTTTTTCTTTTATCTCCTTCTGGGCGTTTGATAATATGCATGCTAGATCTTTTGGTATTGTTTCACAGGTTCTTGATATCCTGTTAATTTTTTCTCAGTCCATTTTCTCTCTGTTGTTAAGAGTGGAAAAATTCTATAGATCTGTTTCCAAATTCATTGATTCGATCTCTCATTTCCATTCTATGATTATGTCCATTCAACGGGATGTATTAGTATTATATTTTTTACTTCTATAGTTTCCAATTGGTTCTTTTTGTATAATTGTTGTTTCTCCACTCAGACTTCTTGTTTCTTAAATTTATGTCAGGGGAATTTGTCATTGCTACATAAAATATTTTTGTGATTACTGCTTTAAAATCCTTGTCACGTAATTAGTGAATATCTGATTCACTTGGGTGCTGGTGTCTGTTTATTGTCTTTTCTCACTCAAGTTGGAATTTCCCTGTGAGTTTCTTACTGTATGATGGACATTTTGGGTATTAGATTATAAAATTACAGATTCTATTTAGTCTTTTTTTTTGAGACAATTGCCCTGTTGATGTGTAGTGTGAGTGTGAGAGTCAGACGGATATTTATACTTAGCTTCACCCTTTCGTTGCTGCAGAAGTGGGTTAGAAATTTAGCTCACCACTAGTTTCTGATCACACTAGCGGTAAGTGGAGTGCTAACTGATCCTGCCTCCCACCACCCTCTTCTGCCTCATTGATACCCGATGGAGATGGAGGCTCAGCTTCCCACCATGCCCTGCTGACACCATAGTGGGGGAAAGTGGAGTGGCATGGCATTGTACCCCCTCATTCAGTCTTGTTGCTGCTGGATATACATAGGTGTTCAGCTCTCTCCTGAGTCTGCTGACTCCAGGAATGTTAACTAGTCCTGACTTGCAACATGTTTTCTAGTCTTGATGCTGAGTGGGGATGGAGGTTCAGGTGACTGCGTAGAAAGACTGATATCACCCAGTGGAGGAAAGAGTGCATCACTGCTTGTTTTCTCAGGATGGCGGGATAAAGTGGAAGATTAATTCCTTGCTCATTCCCACTGAACCATGGGGATTGAAGGAGGATTTTCTGTTAATGGTTAGATATAGTGGGACCAAAAATGTTTTCTGTTGATAGGCCACCTTTTCCTTACACCTTGGTGAGGGAGAATAGAATATTCTTGAAATCTTTTGTGTTGTTTTGAGTGTCTGTTGGTGGTTTGCAGTTGAAGGGTTCTGCAGTGTTCTGTCTAGAGTATATAGAAGGCAGTTACAAAAACCAAGGTGACTCATCACTGTGTTGCTCCTCAAGTCCCGAGGTCCCTAGGCAGTCTGTCTTCTTTCCACCTTTCAGTATCTTTCTGTGCTTGTTTTCTGTAGTATATCTGGAGTTTTTATAATTTTTCAAGAGAGAAACTGGGAGGAGTGAGGTCTACTCTATCTTGGCTGGAATCAAAAGTCCCATAGATTTTTTTACATATATTCATATATAAAAATTAGTGAAATCAATTCAATAATAGTAATAAAACTTCATGTATTCCCCACATTTTAATATAGACCTTATTATGTGTAATTCTGGAACAAAAAAGACCAAAAATTTTACTAAGAAACTATTTCTGCATTATTTTGTAAATGTGTGGGCACACAAATTATTGTTTATACCTGAAAGTTTTCTGCCATCTCCAGCTCAGTGGTTATTCTATAAATATGTTCTTCTTTGTTTTTGTTGTAAATAAAGTGAGGCCATACCCAGAAAAAATTTCAATTCTTACTATAATTTGCAAATTGTTTTATGCCAAATACAGAGTCTTTAGGCACCTCAGGGACCTGGGGCAAGAATAATGGACACTGGTGTACAATTTATAAGAAGAAGTGAGGCAAAGGAGACAGGATAGACTCTTTGAAGTTGAGCTGGAATTGTTGGTATTGGTATGAATTCACAAATTTTAATATATAGAGATAAATGGATATAGAAATAAATGCACATGTGAGTAAATACATAAGTGTGTATGTGGGTATATGTGTGTATATGGGGAGAGTGTTTCCTGGTTCTATCCTCTATCCTCTGAGAAAGATTAGAAAGCAATGACACCACAGTAGCAATGAGCACACTGAGAAGCCAGATGTTCTTTTCTAAATATTATTTCCCAGCAAAAGGAACCAGAGATTTCTGGAGAAACAACTGATCTCAAAATCAGAGCAAAAGAAAAATGTGTAAGAACCTTGAACATCTTTTTGTTTGAAAAAATAGGAATTGCCTAAAGAATGATTAGGAAATATCAAGAAACCAGCTTAGGGGTGCTTTTGTTAGCCAAATCTAGAAAAAAATCAGCATTAAAAATATATGATAGTAAAGGATTATAACCAGTTGGAAAATAGGAATCTATATGTACATGCTAATCTGAGTGAATGAATGAATAAGTGAAGGAAAAGAGAAATCTCTATCTGAGAGTAGTATGCCAATTAATAAGAAATGATTGATTTTAAAAATGACTAGTTTTGGCTACCTCACAGTAATAACTGACAAAAATCAACAGAATATGCTCAACACTTGTGAATGTTTGATAGCGAGTAGGATAATTAAATAGTTACAAAGTATCTTTTAATTAAGTGCTTATTAAAATACTTAAAATGCAAAAGCATCATTAATTATTCTTAAATTGTAGAAATCTGGCAGACACTCGGTTAACCAAGTGATAAAACCAACATCACATGCATCCATTGAAATCATATAATGAGAAGAATACAGGATCTTCTGGGGTGTTCCTGCCAAAAAGTGTATAACCTGAATCTAGGAAATATCAAGCAAACCCCAAATGAGGAATATTCTACAAAGTAACTGATCTATATACCTCAAAAATGTTCAGATCATGAAATTCAGGGAAAAAATAAAACCCTGAGGAACTGTTTCAATTTAAGAGTTTAAAAGGATGAGACAACTAAATGATTGAATCCTGAACCAAAAAGGAAAGCACTTATAAATAATATTATTGATGCAAAGCACACAATCTGAATGAGGTCTATGAATTAAATGGTATTATTTTAATTGGTATTGATTTCCTCATGTTTGTTATTGTATTTTAATTATATAAGAGCAAGCTTTTGTGTGTGTGCAAATGTATACTAAAATACTTAGAGGTAATGGAGCATTATATCTATAACTTTTGAACAGTTAAAAAATAAAAATGTATGTGTATATATATATATGTATATATGTGTATATATATATATATATATATATAGGCACACACAAATGTGTGTATAATGTATGCAAGGGGAGAGAGGGAAAGGGAAGAGAGAAATGGAAGAGGTAGAGAGAGAGAGAGAGAGAGAGAGAAATAAAGAAAATTTCTTATACCTGAGATATCTGCATGATGAATATATAGGAAAAAGAAGGTTTTCTCTTTAAGGCAGTGTCTGTTTTAGTTTCCAGTACTGATTTTTCAGTTCTAATCCTCTGGTAATTGAACTTGGAAATGAATAAATTTGGATAGTAAGAGATTTTGCATTTGCTAAGATGATAAGATTTCATTAATAATGATTTGACTAAATGCTTACTAAAGATGATTTAGGTTTGCAATTCTTTTTGCAAGCTAATGGTAGAAATTATTTTAAATTATTATTGTAATTGGCACTGGGCACACTGACCCCCATGTGAATTTGGCAGAGTCATACAACTTTCTTTGACTAAAAAAACGTGAGCAGAAGTATCATGTTTCATTTTCAGGTGAAATTTTTAAGAACCAGTGTACGCATCATTATTTTTATTTCTCTTATTGACCAAGAGGCATATATCATATTGAAATGAAATTTCTGTCATATTGAAATGAAGTTTCTGTCATCTTGGGACCTTGAGTAAGCTAAATTGAGAGCTTAGCGGACGAATGATTGATACCAAAGTGAATGATAAATTAACGCTGATATTTTGGTGGCTGTTTGTTAAGGTTGTATAACTTAGCTGGTTATAATCACTAGCCTTGACTGATCAAGGCTAGTGCTTAGTGTTTACGTAGAGTAGCTCATTGAATATATAATCATCCATGAGGTCAGTTTTATTGCCTTCGTTTCACACATGAAGAAAGTGAATCTCAGAGATTAAAAAATTTGACTCAGGTCACAAAGCTAAGCTGTGGCAGAACTGGAAAAGATGCCTTCAAACATAGAATATGATGATTTTGTGAAACATGCTGTCCAATGGTTATATGCCAATGGCTATTTTGAAGGAGCTAATTTGAAGGAGCTTTTCTTATCAGCTCTTGGCATGCTGAGTTTGTGGTGGGGAACTCTAGGCACCCAGAAGAGTCAGAGACCTCTAAGTGAAAAATAGCTAATCTTTGAGTTTCTCCTATCTGTGTGACTTTGGACAACCTATTTAATGCTCTCAGTCTCTCTTTCCCATATACAAAATGTGGTGAAAAAATATTGACTACAATGGACTACTCTGAGTTGTAAATTAATTATATTTGCAAAATACTGATGAATTAGTTTTCTTTATTCTTCCCTCAAGTGAGGGGTTCTCTCTCTCTTTTTCTTTCTATATGATAACTGGTTTAGAAACATTCTGTGATGCAAACAGTGTGATAATTCACAAATCTTCCAGTTACTTCAAATTAATAAGAAGATCTCAAAAGTTAAAAAAGAATAATATTCATTAAATATTTTTGTGCAACTTCATATATAAAAAATTATAGGATAAGAAATATACTGCCTTGTGATATATAGAGTAGAATCACAGGCTTTAAAATTCCAGTCATATAATTTCCTAAATTGTCTGGTTTGAAACTTTGGGCTATTCAGAGTACCTCTGCCATGCACTCATGAGTAGTTCTCCATTCTCTGGGAGGGTGGTCTTTTCCAGGAACTTTCAGTTGCAAACTATTACAGGAAAAATCTATTCTCTGGCCAGTCCTCTGGTTCCCTATTTCCATTTGAGCATGTTTGTCAGTCAATAAATTCCTGCCTTTTGCATGTCTCTCTATATATCTGGTGTTCTTCATTAAACAATGAAATACTCAGACATTTTCCACTTTCTTGACTTCAGCTGAAACTTGTTTGGCAAGGCATGAACATAACTCAGCCTGCTCTTTATGGCTTAATGGGGAAAAGCCATTCCATGCCAATGTGAATTTCCTCACTCTTCTGTTATGCTCACTGACACCAATGGGTGCTTTCTTCTTAAATAAGATGGAAATATTCTGATATTGCCAGACAATTACTTGATAGTACTTGGCTTTTGTTTATACATTTACCAATGATCCCACTGGAGACTCCCTAATAGAAGTAGTGTTGGCCAAACTAAAAGAGCCCTTGGAATTCCAATAACATAGGCTGCTTGCTTTTCTCCTTTCTTGTTTATTTTCAGTCTATAGTTTCATTAGGTTAAATTTCCTTTATTTAGACTTCAGCAAGAACAACTGACATAAAGTAGGTTCTTTAAAACTTAATTTGAAGAGACAGTGAAGTAAATCACTGCCATAAAAATTTCAGGTCACATACACAGGCTTATTCCCCAAACGGCCGTAGTGGGGCGCTCCTTAATTCCAGCACTAAGACAAGTAGTGTCCAGAGGTCAACTAGCATCTTGGAATTCAGAGCTGCGGTGCTCCGATTTTCTGTTTGGCAAACTGTAGTTTCATTGTAAAATTAAGGCTTGGCAGCATGTTTGACATTAGATGGAAATATATGCTTTTAGTCAACTCGACCCTTGCACAGTACTGTTGAAAGTACTCTGAGTACATGACTTTGAACTTTTTCTGCAAGAACAAGAAGAAAATCAAATCAATGTGGTACGATAACGAGAGCTGTTTTCAAGATTCACTTGGTCCATCATTCGAGATGGCTCAGTATTTGTTCAAAAGTCTTCCAAAGCAAGGATTGTTTGCATATTTCTAGGGAAAATAAGTGGAGGAGGCAACGTGTTTTTTTTACATCATCTAATGTACTTTTGTCACTAGGATACCATCTTGTAATCATTTAGTTCTTTCTCTTCCTACTGCTACGGCTTTTATGTAGTCACTCAATATTTAATCATCAGTCTCTACCTGGACTAGTATAGTAACATTTTCATAATTCCCCACACTCCCCTGCATTTAAAATACCGCAGTTAGTTTACTATTCTCCAAGGAATGACTTCAATATCATGTACTCATCTGAAACACTTCAAGGGTTTACCTCTGTCATCCCAGGAATAGCTGTCCCACACAGTATTCAACTCCTTCTACAATGTGATTCCAACCTTCATACTGAATCTACCATCTTCCCCTTCAGGTACAAACACACGTATACAGCATTTCCACATATGACCATACTTCCTTGCACCATGTCTTTGCTGTTTACGTGTTCTTCAGGACTACCTTTCTCTATCTGTTTATGCTTAGATTGTACACAATTTTACCACTCATGGAAAGCATTCCTCCCATGTGAAGTCTTTCTTTATTCTCAGTGTTTTGCAATAAAAAGAACCCTTCTCTCCTATAATATGTATCTATTCAAATTAATAAGAATATTTTCTTATAGATATATAAAAGATATATTTTGTTAAAACTCTTCTTGTGGCATTTTATTTGTAAGTTTTAGAGTTGTTTATAAAATATAGATATGAGTTTCATATAAAACTTCAGATGGGCACATATGTTATTGAGGTTCTATATATGGTTTAAAAGATTTAGTCTTTCAAATTATGTCCCTATGGAGTGAACATGACTAACTCTTCTTTTCCAATTATATAAATCTATTTTAAGGTGGCCTTTTCTCAATAAATCACATGTAAAAATCATTTAAAAATTTTTCTGATGAGCCCTTCAAAAATATAACAGTATGTGTACCATTTTTCTAGACATTTATTCTTTCCATTTTGTACCAAAGTTATTTACAGAAGTGTCTTTTCCTTTACTAGTCTCTTAATTTGTTGAAGTAAGGATGTATATCTGATCCATCTGCAGTTTCCTGAAATTCTGGATACATAATGTTACATAAATTGTGAGTAAAATAATGGATCAATCAATCTTATAAGTCATTGTTATCACCTTTCTAATTTAATATAAACTTAGGTAGTTATATTATGCAAGACAAAAACTGCAAAACAAAAATGTTTTGGATGATAAAAAATGGATAACTCACATTGGTAAATAATTTAGAAAATTCTATTTAGCTTCCACAATTTTAAAGATAAGCGGGCAACACATTCCAGCTTTCTCCATAAAAGCAGATATCTAGAAAGAAATCAGACTAATTCAGGAAATAAGTAGTATTCTATTTTTACATGCCTCATTTTTCAAAAAATTCAGTCATATATTTTTAAGTAATTTTTCTGTGAATTTTGCTATGATTACCATATTACTTAATGGATAAGGTCCTAATATAAACATATAAAATATTTGGAATGGTATTAATATTTTTGATTCCTCTGAGAGTAGAATATCTGTTAGTTTATGTTCCTTCATGTAAGGAGTTTTAAACTCTGTTTTGAGACATTATACAATTGTTATTGAGTTTAAAAAGAAGTTATTTGAGACCAAATTTTGATTGTCAAAGGAAGTGAGGAGCAAAATGACCTGAATAATTCTTTTTGATGTGCTTCAGCCATTACTTTGATTTTCCCCCTGCTTTCCCTGCTCTGCCATTGCCATTTATCAAGCAGAGTTGCCTACATGTTAAAAAGAGAGAAGTTACGTGATTTGCTGCAACTGTCTTCAAGATTTTGACCACCTTCTACGGGAGGTGCCGTAGGGTGCTATACAGGCCAGAAGGAGCTACCAGTATGTCCGGGAAGCAGTCGAGTTTATTTGAAATCCCCATGTTCTGACTATTTCAGTTACTAGGTCCTTCAAAGAAAGTACTGCCTAGCATAAATATAAGGCAAAAGATGATGCCAGTCACATTTTTCAATAGACAGATTGATAACAAGAAAAGAATCAGCAAAACTTTGCTAAAAGCAGACTTAAAGCTCGTGCATATTTAATGAAATCTAGTACTCTTCATCTTTTGGAGGTAGATTGAGGTCCAAGATTGCCAAAGTCTTTATTTTATTTACTCTCACTTAAGAATGAAAGAGAAGGGGGTTAGGAAATTATTGTTTTCAATATAAAAGCATGAAATAAACAGCATGGACCAGAAATCACTGAGCTCATATTTCATGGTTTAGTTAAGGAGTGAAACGAGGCAGCAACAGGAAGTCTACTCAAGGGTTTCTCTTGGGGGGTGGGGTGGGGGGCAACAAAGCTGTTAGGGCCATCTGGAATATTCTGTAATATTACTTGCTTTTGGTTTATATTAAAAGCTATATAGTGATGCCAATGTTAGTGAAAAGGTAATTGTCCAACATTTCTATGGATCTTCGCATCAACATTTTTAAACTCTTAGGGTATTTGTGGTTTTTTGTTTTATTACTCTTTGGATGTTGTGTGGTCAAAAATCTTGAATAGCCTAGAAATTCTGGGATATCTCTGGTAGCCAAGATCATAGGAATGAGGCAGAGGTCACTCTGTCAATTCCCACTGACACATGAGCAGGCTCTTTTGACCCTCACCAGGCTGGGTCGCAGTGGCCACTCTAACAGTCATCAGCTCTGCCAAGCCAAGTTTCTGGTTGGGGAGGAGAGATATGGAGGAAGTCCAGGAGAAGAACTGCTTGGGTGCTTCACTTCTCTTCCCTCACTTCTGGCTTTATCTCTGCCTTACTGATGGACTCAGAAGTCCACAATCTTTATTAAAATTCTAGTTGCAAAACTTTGGTTTCTTTACCTTCTGATAATGGACTAAGACTGTCTACAGTGTAGAAAGGATTGGGGAGAACATTAATCAGAATGTTTTGCAAAAATCTCTCTCTCGTCCAGGCACGGTGGCTCATGCCTATAATCCCAGCACTTTGGGAGGCTGAGGCGGGCGGATCACCTGAGGTTGGGAGTTCAAGACCAGCCTGACCAACATGGAGAAACCCCATCTCTACTAAAAATACAAAATTAGCTGGGCGTGGTGGCTCATGCCTGTAATCCCAGATATTCAGGAGACTGAGGCAGGAGAATCACTTGAAACCAGGAGGCGGAGGTTGTGGTGAGCCAAGATTGCGCCATTGGACCCCAACCTGGGCAACAAGAGTGAAACTCTGTCTCAAAAAAAAGAAAACTTCTCCCTCCCTCCCTTCTCCTAAATGGTTTACCACAAAAGAACTTTAAATAAAGCAGCTGTGGGGATTTGTTAAGTACACAGCTGGGACAAATGCAATGACCTTTGTTTTCTTGCCAATGAGATATTCCATGTTGCAATGCTGAACAAAGCATATTTTTGATAGAAAAAAAGTGCATCTTCCTAGTTGCACTGTTTAGCATGGTAGTCATTTATCGTGAATTTCCCAATATATGGCCATCTAATCATACGCTTTTTGCTTTAGCTTATGGTTACAGATTCATCCTTAGAGCCTCCATTTTTAGAAAATCTTTTAATAAGGCCTCAGATTCTAAATACTAACAGTCCTTATTACTAATAAGTACATAATTATGAATAATTACATTATTTAATATTCCATTATTATAGTGGAAAACATTCCTCTAACAGTCAATAAAGTGTTATATGTGGAAGACTACCAATAGCCTATTTGCAGTCATTTATCTTCTTGTAATATGTATATTATTTGAAAAACATAGTGTTATAGGTATAATCAAAATTACACAGAGTTCTTTAATCATCCTCTCCCAGTTAATGCTAGAGTTTTAAATTTAAAACAAGAAGTAACACTTAAAAGCAAGATGAAAATAGAATGTGTTTATAATCTCCCTTGGCTGTTCTATGATTCCTAAACATTTTGAAGGAAGATGTGCAGGTACAAGGAATCCAGGGCCCCCATTTTTCCTGCCTCTCTGCTGCCATCACTCTTTGAGTACTTGCTTGCTGGAGGTTATAGCCCATCTCCCTCCTCCATCCCTTCCACCCCACAACCCCTATACAATATGTAGTATGTCTGGAGTTGAAACATCACCTTAGGCCACTTGCTTTTTGCAGAAAACATTATTGTACTCTACATCATCAGAGCTTAGAGGAACATGGAAGTACTTGCTTGGTTCAGATTGCCAGCATATTTTCATGATTCTCTTTTCCCTACCATTGGTCCTTCTCTCCAAAGATCTGTAGGAAAACTCTGTCCCCTAAAGCCACGCTTATTCTGCCTCAGGTACAATGGCAAGTTTTGATTGAGTTCCTCTTGATCTCAAGAAAATTGTTGCTAAGGCTGATTTTTCATGTCCTGTCTCTGGTTCTCATATGCTGCTATTCTTATATAATTTTCCCAAGGCTGTCATATTTTTTAAAATCATTTCTAAAGAAAATGATTTCTCTTCCTCACTCTCTACCTCCACTCTGATTCATTTCTTATTCTCTACTTTCCACACCACAGTTATGTTTGCTCATTTCTGTTGTTTATCTGAGATTTTTTCTTGCCCTCAGGCTCACAAGCTGCAACCCTAGCATTAATGAGCATATGCACACATCCATTCGAAATAGACATATACAAAAATGATATTCTGTTTACAAAGATTTCATGGATGAATTATAATGGAAGTAATTTCAGACTATTTTCTATAATGCTACATATTTTAGTTTTGCCTTTGAAGGTTTGGCAACCATTAAAAATGTCCAACTTATCTACAGGTAACATATGAGCATATTGAATAAAAACAGTGTAAAACATGGGTTAATGGTATTTTTTTTTATTTGAAATTACTCATCTTCTTCCATGTGGACATTTCTTTGTTACCTATAGAAGACTAGACATGCATGGCCACACAAACATGGAAGGAGGCTCAAACTAGTGCTATATCTCTCTTGACAGAGGACCGTGACCGGATTCTTATTAAAATGCAGTTACCAAATGGCAGTTTTGTGTGTGGCACTCTACAAGATATAACAGAAACAGACCTGAAACGGCACTATGACCCTGGCCTGTTATTATGAAATAACCTCTTTAATTAAAAGTTGTTGACTGGCGATGAGTGTGGGTCTGTCTTGGTGCAGCTCTAGTTCTGGCTAAAATGAACTAATCACACTCCTTCTACTTATTCCACTAATTACAAATAGAAACCCCAGGTAGAATACACAGAGCAACCATCTGAGGGCCCTGAAAATAAATAATAACAGATAAGTTGGGGACCAAAATAAACACTAGAAGAATTACCTCTGCAGTGGTGAATTTTCTTTTTCATTTATTTATCTTCACTGTTACCTTCTGCCTGAGACTCTAGGGCAGCACAAATCTCTGAATTGCTCAGTAGTAATAAGCAGAGAAAATTCAAGAGGACCCTACCCTCCTTGTTTTGGCCATAAGTCAGAAGGAAGGACCTCTGTGGGACAGAGATGGCAGGGGGTGTGAAGGGAAGTTTTTAAAAATTTTTAATAAAAACTCTCTTATCTGGCTCCAGGCAAACCCCAGTCATGAACAGAGGCATTCTTATACCATTGTCACCATACAGTCACCTAAAACTTCTGAGAAAAACCCCTTTCCTCTGACCAGAGGACCCCTATGTTCCAAAGAGTGAAGAAAAAAATCCTCACTATTTTTCTCGCTCCCTGTTCTCTAGCTTCTCTACTCCCAAGGTAGACCCAGTTTGGCAGACTCTAAAAGCATGGAGAAGTCAAAACCTCAGCTTTTTAGCAGACAGCCAGGTAAAAGGGTCGCATGGAGGCCTAATAGTGTGGGGAAATCACAGAGAAAATTTTGTGGGGAAAAATCTCCAAATCTCAAAAAATTTTCTTTTAAAAAAATTAACTGAAAAACAGCCTTAGGCAAGTCCTTCAATAGGTGTTCCAGAAGAAGGCATTATTATCCTAGAAGATGACAGCTCCAGGTGTGCTATTGCTCCTGGAGAACTTCCAGTGGAATAGGATGTGGAGATGGAAGACGGTGACACTGATGATCCTGGCCCTGGGTAGGCCTAGGCTAATGGGTATGTTTGCATCTTAGCTTTTAACAACAATGTAAAAAATGTTTAAAAATATAAAAATAATTAAAAAAAACCAGAAAACTGCTCATAGAATAAGGATATAAAGATGATATTTTTGTGTGGTTGTACAGTGTTTTTGTGTTTTAAGTTATTACAAGAGTCAAAAGTTAAAAAAGTAAGTTTATAAAGTTTAAAAGTTACAAAAAGTTGAGGTTAATTTCTTCTTAAAGGAAGAAAAATATTTTATGAATTTAGTGTAGCCTAAGTGTGCAGTGTTTATGGAGACTACAATAGTGCACAGTCACGTCCTAGGCCTCCACATGCACTCACCACCCACTCACTGACTCACCCAGAGCAACTTCCAGTCTTGCAGGCTCCATTCATGATAAGTTTCCTATACAGGTGTACCTTTTAATATTTTATACTGTATTTTTACTGTTTCTTTTCTATGTATCGATAAATTTAGATACACAAATATTTACCATTGGGTTACAATTGCCTACAGTATTCAGTACAATGACATGCTGTGCAGGTTTGTAGCCTAGGAGCAATAGGCTATTTCAGATAGCCTATGTGTGTACGGTAGCCTAGGCCATCTAGTTTTGTGAATAAATACACTCCGTGATGTTCACATAATGACAAAATCATCTAATGATGTATTTCTCAGAACATATCCCTGTCGTTAAGTGACACATGACTATATATATGTAAATAAAATATATATGTGCACATTTAATTGTTAATTGTCTAAACTACAAGAGATGGCATGACTGTTTTGTAAACCCCTCTCCATATCCTTAGCACCTATAATAAAGTTTGACATGTTTTATGCTAAACTTTATGCTAAGTGCTAAAATCATTTCTGCTGAAAGAATAAAGAAATCAATAATTTCAAATAACTTTTTAAGGGTTGGTCAATATGAAATACCAAGAAATTTAAAAAGATGCCACAAGCTGGGTGCCTTGGCTCATGCCTATAATCCCAGCACTTTGGGAGAACAAGGTGGGTAGATCATGAGGTCAAGAGATCAAGACCATTCAGGCCAACACGGTGAAACCCAATCTCTACTAAAAATACAAAAATCAGCTGGGCGGGTGGCGCGCCTATAGTTTCAGCTACTCGGGAGGCTGAGGCAGAAGAACCACTTGAACCTGGGAGGTGAAGGTTGCAGTTAGCTGAGGTTGCACCACTGCACTCCAGCCTAGTGACAAAGCGAGACTCTGTCTCGGAAAAAAAAAAAAAAAGATTCCACAACAGTGGAAAATTATAGGCAAATATTACTGTATCAACACAAACAAATACAGATACACTTCAACAATATGTTAAAAGTAACTTCTCCCCTCTCTACATCTTCAATAGTTATAGAAAAAGTAGGAAAAAATGTTTCCTTGCTGTAATTAAAAACTTGTAGATCTCATACCAAAACCTGAAGTGAGAATATAATGATACTACAAAGACTTCTATTAACGTAAGAGATAAGACAAGGATACTACATTAAAAAAATAAAACTGCTGGCCAATGGAAATTAAGAGAAGAAATAAGAGCACAAATATGGGAAAGGAATAATCAAAATACCATTATTTGCAGATGGTTTGACTATAATTTAAAAAAAAAAAACAGAAACAGAAATAAGATAATTGAGTAGGGTTTTTTAAAATCAAATTAAAATACCAAAATTAGAGAACATTATTTTGTACAAAAATGAAATCAGACTAATGGAAGAAAAGATGTCATACACCAAAGCCTCAGAAATAACAAAGTTGGATTATTTAGTATTAAAAGATTCTACTAAGGGATGTAAATGAAGACTGGAATAGATAAAATGAGCATAAATGCAGATTTTATACAGTTTGTTAATTCAATTCAGTATGAATCTAATAAAAATACTGTATTTTTGATGCAAACTAAATATTATTTTTAAAAGTTTGAAAATATTAAAAACATATCTGAAAAAAGAGTAAAGAGAGAAATTTAAATATATCATAAAATGGTAGTTATTGAAACATGTAGTCCTGACACAGGAATAGACAAACACATCAAGCTACAACATTGAGTCAATATACAGGTCTGGTAGTTTACAAAATAATAAAAGTGGAATTTGAAATCTGCATGATTTGTATTATTCAATATTATTAAATAAATTCAATTTGTATTATTCAATAAATGATGTAAGAAAAACTGGCTAGACAAAGGTAAACTCCTTATATCATCTTTCATATCAAAATAAATGCCAAATGGATATAATATTTAAATATAAAAAGTAAAACAGTTAAGGTGTTAAATATAACATAGACTTCTTTTTTGTAACAGCTTTATGAGATATAATTCACATACCATACAATTCATTCATTGAACATGTACAATTTATTTTTAGTATATTCACAACATACACTATGGCCACAATCAACTTCACACTTTCATTTTCATCTCTCCAAGAAAAACTCCCACACCCTGTAGCACTCAACCTCCATTTCCCCAACAGCTCTTCTCCCAAGCCCTAGTAAAACTTTTACCTATTTTCTGTTTCTGTAAATTTGTCTATTTTGAACATTTTATATTAATGGCATTACACAATATGGGATCTTTTTTCACTGGCTTTCTTCACTTAAGGATAGTGTTTTCAACGTCTATCTTTGTTGTAGCACATGGCAGTACTTTAGTGGCTGAATAATATTTCATTACATGGATATATCATATTTTATTTATCCATTTATCAGCTGATGGACATTTAAGTTGTCCACTTTTTAGGCTGTTATGAATAATGTTGCCATAAATATTCACATACAAATTTTCATGTGAACATACATTTTCATTTCCTTTGAGTACATACCTAGGAGTGGAATTGTTGAGTTCTTTTAAGGACTCCCTTACCTGTTTTACAAAGCGGCTGCATCATTTTAACTTCCTCCCAACAGTGTATGAAGATTCTGGCTTCTCCACATCCTTTGAATGCTTGTTGTTATTTGTGTCTTTGATTATAGCCTCGTGGATTTGCTTTTGGCTTTCTTTTTTATAATTTTGCGTAACCAAAAGCAGCTTAGTGCAGGGATTGAGTTCAGGCTCCATGGTAAGACTATCTTGGTTTAAATTGGGGTTCTACCACTTGCCAGGATGACCTATGTGACATCTGTATCTCAGTTTACTCACGTGTATAAAAAGCAATATTTAATTTTTAGGATTACGTGAATTAATATGAGCTCATTGTTTTGGCTAGTAAAGATACGAGAAGACACATTCAGATTTAAATTGTTTACTACTTACATATATAGCAAAAAGAGGAGTAGCCAAAGGTGCCAGCTCCCTGGTCCTCATCCTATATGTTGAAAAGGATGACACCGAAACAAAAAGAGCCAGTGAGTGCCGCACAACGGTGTGGCATACTTCCTCACATAGGAGCCAATTCTTGGCTACAGCTGAGCAGTTGTGTGGTGCGTAGCTATATCCTGAGGGGGTGAAAAAGAATGGTGCATATCTTCAGGCCACCAGATGTAATGAGAAAGCATTTCATGACAGCCTCTCAGGGAAGAAAGGGCAGTGAGTGGGAGAGGGCCAGAGAACATCTCCTCACAAGCCTCTTATCCTCTTGTGTTCGGGATACAGAGATTCCTGCAAAGCCTCACATAAGCTGTGGTGCAAGCCTCAGACCATGTACATGCCTGGGTGGGCATGTACAAGGTCACCTGTGCACTCCTACACACAGGTAAAGCCCCTGGAACAGTTCCTCCTGGCCGATAGTCAAGGTCGGTAATATTAGCTGTTATTACTAAATGGAGCACGTGCTCTAAGAATCACTCTAAACCAAAGCCATCCAGAAAATTATTGATAAAATAGACCAGATCAAAATTAAACTTTAGCATGGAAAAATTACATGTTGATTATGTCAGTAAATATATTCTAAATCCAGAAATGATCTACAATAAATATGCCAACAGCCATATCTCCTCATAAAGTTTTTCAAGTTTTAAGGAAAATCATAACAACCCAATTGAAAAATGAAACAGTTCTTACAGAGAAAAACAAAAACATGGTTCAACTCCCCCAAAAATGTTCAACCCCAGTGTTTACAACTTCCCACAATCACTGTTCCATCTCATAAGAGCTCAGACTGTTTCTCCTGATTGTGTTGTAGTATTTCAGTATGTCTATGTGTGTGTGCAGGGGAGGGGTTATTAAAGATAAAAATGTTTGAATTATTCAAAACACTATTGATCAAATTTCAGTTAACTTTCAGGGACTATGTGCATATAATACTTTCATAGCTCCACTTTTGCAGTTAAAATCATTTACTTTTAATGACATCAAATATGTTTTAAAATATTTTTAATAGGTGCATTCTATTTTATGAAATTACTACAAATTATTTAACTATTTCTCTTTTGCTAGATGTTTTGATTACTGAGTATACTTTATATTTAATAATGTTATTCTAAACATAAATTGAAAAGTCCTTATTCATATTCTTATTCTTTCCTTATAATAAATTATTAGAAGTGAAATTACTGTGTTAAATAAGAACATTTTGAAGAACATAATGTTTTATTTACTTTGCTCATGCGAGTAAAATTAAGAAAAGATTAGATCTAGATCATATTAAGATCCAATAAATAATGAAACATCACTTGCATGTTGATTATAATAATATTTGATCCAAAGAAAAGAAATTAAATGAAGTTGTCCAAATATGTTGTCTGGCAATATACTAGAATCCAAACTTCCTTTTGTAAACAATTGGCATGATATGTCCTGCCAGGACCAGAAGTTAAAATGTCCAAAAAATAAGCCAGCATTTATAAAATAAACTACACAACCTTGAAGGCCAGCTGGTTTGAACTCTATGTATGTATTAACCAAGCAAATGTGAAAGAGGAAGTCATAGTGGAAACTGTTGATGGGCTTCAGCCTCCCTTGTTTTCCTTTTTTCTGCTTATACAGTTTAAAAAGCAGCTGAAGAAAATCATCTAACATTTTTGACTCTGTCTGTCAAAAAATAGGAAATAGGTAAATTAAGCCTGTAATTTAAGATCTTTCTGAGAAACTGGCATGCCTAAGATCCTATTAATTATCGAGAACGATAAGTGGTTGTAATTAATTTCTCAAGTTTCTCACAGTTCTTATAAAACAATTAGCTGAAACTGATGTCTGGTAGGAAGTCTGTTCATACACTTAGAAGAGTGAAATAGAAATGATGTAAATTCAAATTCAAAAACAAATTATTTCTCAAAATTATTTTACTACACATGTCTATTGGCAGTTGACTTTCAGGTTATGCTGAGAAAAAGGGGTCTATTTTTATAGTTTTAAGTTTGAGATAAATGTTCAGAAGGGATGAAAGATTCTGAAATACTTTGATCATGTATTAAAGAGTTTTGGCTCTATTTTAATCTAGAATATACAATACCCCCCAGATCTACATCAAAATAGCTTGACGTTTCTGACTACACACTCAGAAGATTGGCATATTAAAAAGTTGAAGAAAAAATTGTTAAAATGGCTATGAGTTTATTACAAAAATATTTGTTTTAGACATTGGATACATTTCCTTGGTAGTAAAATCCTGGATTTTATCTAGTTGAAATGCTATGTTCAAACAGATTTAAAGGCTCTAGTTTTTTTAAAAAATAAAATCATAAATATTTAATTCCTACCATCTGAACTATTCATGCAGTCAGGGCTTATATTTACCTTTACAAAAAATCAATTAAGGCTATGCTTTACCTTAGTTGGAGAAATTTAAGAATTTTATCTTTAAACAGGTTACTTTTTGGTTTTAAAAAGCACATTTTATTGACTACAGATAGGTCTAGTAGAGAGTGGATATGGGTGTATATATGTGCGTGCACATATTTTGTCATACTGACTTATCTCAATGTAAGGTCCAGAAAAATTATTCGGAAAACAAATAAAATGGGCTTTATGAGTAAAATAACGGTTTAATAAATCAATTAATTCAGGTCATCTTCAATATAGTTATTTAAAATATTAATTTTTCATTAAGTCTCTTATATGCTGAAGAGAGAATTCTTCATATAGTGAATGGTTCCACTAAATTGAAATTTCCTTCAATTTCAAAATTTCATGACATTACTTTTTTGTTATGAAACTTCTTATATTTGTTTTAATCTATCCTCAGACTTCGGCTCCATTCTCAAAATACCATTTTCCATTTGTTAGTAACAAAATCAAAATCTGCATTAGCACTTTAGTTTTTCACCTGTTGGTTTATATATCTTCAAAAAGATTATAGAAATAAATGGCATTATAGGAAAATTGGTACAAAAGTTTGTGAAAATATGAGAAACATTTTCCCACAGATTTCCTATATCTGATTATGTTTCCTAGCTAGAATACATTTGCACAAAAATACTGGAAGACAATATTAATTAAAAGAACACAATATAAAAATACAATAAAAAGGAAAAACAGAAACAAAAGTAATAATAGGAAAATTAATTTTAAAATTTTGTTATTATACTTTAAGTTATGAGATATATGTGCAGAATATGCAGGTTTGTTACATAGGTGTACACGTGCAATGGTAGTTTGCTGCACCCATCAACCCATAATCTACATTAGGTATTTCTTCTAATGCTATCCCTCCTCTAGCCCCCCATCCCTCAACAGGTCCTGGTGTGTGATGTTCCCTTCCCTATGTACATGTGTTCTCAATGTTGAACTCTCACTTATGAGTGAGGACATGCAGTGTTTGGTTTTCTGTTCCTGTTAGTTTGCTGAGAACTATGGTTTCCAGCTTCATCTATGTCCCTGCAAAGGACACAAACTCATCCTTTTTTATGGCTGCATAGTATTCCATGATGTATATGTGCCACATGTTGTTTATCCAGTCTATCACTGATGGACATTTGGGTTGGTTCCAAGTCTTTGCTATTGTAAACAGTGCTGCAGGAAACATAAAAGTGCATATGTCTTTATAGTAGAATGATTTAAAATCCTTTGGGTATATACCCAGTAATGGGATGGCTGGGTCAAATGGTATTTCTGGTTTCAGATCCCTGAGGAATTGCCACACTGTCTTCCACAATGGTTGAACTAATTTATACTCCCACCAACAGTGTAAAAGCATTCCTATTTCTCCACATCCTCTCCAGCAGCTGTTGTTTTCTGACTTTTTAATGATCGCCATTCTGACTGGCATGAGATGGTATCTCATGGTGGTGTTGATTTGCATTTCTCTAATGACCAGTGATGTTGAACTTTTTTTCATATGTTTGTTGCTCACATAAATGTCTTCTTTTGAGAAGTGTCTGTTCATATCCTTTGCCCACTTTTTGATGGGATTGTTTGCTTTTTTTGTTCTTGTAAATTTGTTTGAGTTCTTTGTAGAATCTGGATATTAGCCCTTTGTCAGACAGAGAGATTGCAAAAATTTTCTCAACAGGGAAATTCATTGTTTAAGCTATCTTTACAAAATTCAAGAAGGAAACTCCTCTAAAAGTATACACGTTTTGGAATTTAGAGTTCACATATAAAATATAGTATGCTTTTTACTTCCATAGTGGGACTCTGGTTAGTTGAATAAAGGGTTAGGGGGCCAATGGAAATGGAAACACATGTCTATTGAATGTCTGATGGTGGTAGGTGGTGAGTCATTCTGGGACTTAGATTAAGCTGCATATCTGCTTGCTTTAGGAACAAAGGACTCCCTGAAGGACTGACTGAATAGCTGTAAGGGAGTTTGGGAGTAAATCATAGACCATTAGTATTGGAATTAAAACTCAGTGGGGCTGGCAGGAGTCTGAGAGGAATTCAGTGTTGGATGTAGAGACAAGTGCCTTAACAAAGAACGATATTCTTCTTCCTACTATATCACAAACCTGAAACACATATACCTATCTAAATACACTAGTGATTATTAGTGGGAATAAATGTGTTTGAGTTACTCATATGTCTTCCTTCAAATTTTGTTCTGGGCAGAATATACTCCAAGTTTCTTAGGAACAACTGTAGCTGTTCATAAAAAACTGAGAGTGATGAGAACTCCTTCCAGTAGCAGCAGACTCAAAGAAGTGACATCATGGGCTGGAAAAGTGGAGGAGCAAGAGCAGGGACTAGGGAGAATAAAGCTGGGGAAAATACCATGAGAAACTAAGAGAGAGGAAAAAGATGGGGTGGCTTAATGAGGCAGAATCTAGCTGCAGACTAAGGCCAACACGCAGGATGGCGCTCCAGTGACAGAAAAGATAGAAATCGCTCTGCCAGTAAAGACAGCAGCACTAGGGACATTACTTCATTAGTTTCTGTACGTCATAAGGTCAAATCTCTATGATAAATATGCTCACACGCACACCAGTCCTCTATATCTGTGGATTCAAGCAACCATGAATTTAAAACATTGAGGAAAAAAAATGGATAGTTGCAACTGTACTGAACACATACATACCTTTTTCCTTGTCCTTATTCCCTAAACAATATAGTATAACAACTATTTACATAGCATTTACATTGTATTAGGCATTGTAGGTAATGTAGAGATAATAAAGTATACACGAGGATGTGTGTAGGTTATATGCAAACATTACACCCTTTTATATAAGAGACTTGAGCATCTGAGAGTTTTGATATCCAAGGCAGGGTGGTAGTCGTGGTTCTAAAACAGATCCCCCACAGGTTCTGAGGAATGACTGATATATATATATATATATCATTATATATATCATTATATATATATATAATGATGTAATGATGTATGACATATATATGATGTAATGATATATAATATATATGATGTATAACATATAGGTAATCATATATATATATGATTACACAGCTATAGAATCTCTAAGGGTTCTCTTCTGACTGATGTACTCTGGCACACTTTTCTATAGCCATATCAAACACTGGGTACTTGGTCTATCCATGGGTTGAATATATTTTGCCCTTGCTTAAATCTTTTTCTGTTCTTTGCTATTTTTTGTCACATGGTTTAAAAGTCAGCTCAGTTGTATTTCCATGGAGCCTGTCATAGGCTCCTTCATTTAAATTTTCTTTAGATCAGTCCCTGCAGTCTTCTAGAACACTGTCTGGACACAGTTCATAAAGTGAACTGTAATGTCTCGTTGGGTTGTATTTCTTCACTAGATTGCTTAAGAACAGGGACTTGCTCATTCCATTAAATTTTTAGCACAGTATCTCACATAATATAAGCACCCAATAAATGTTTATATAAATTCAATTCAATTATGTTTAATTTTCTAACTTACACCTAAATGAATCTAAAATATTTAATTATTTATGCTATGAAAACAAAATCAATCATGTATTTTTTTCCTCCATACCTTGTAATGATCCATCTGTTTAATTAATATTATGAAGCTCAAAATATTATAATCAATGAATCTTTTATTCACTTATACAGTAAATACTCATTAGCAGCCTGCTATATTCCCAAGTTTTGAGAGTAAGGCCTGAATTCTTTACCCACATGGAACTTATATTCTAGTGAAATACTACCTGGAAGTGTACATTCCTCTAAAAATAACTAATTCTTATTTGTTGCAAACTGAATATATACTCTATAACTTGGGGTGAAAACATGGTCTTACCTCAACTAATTTTCATTTTAATTCATGGAGTCAATATCTACCTTGATGGCAAGTATTCCAATCTCTCCCTGTCTCCCTGGAGTTTTCATGAAGCTTAAAGTCTTACACAGTACCAAAATGGAAAATGAGGTAGTCAACTGCCTTCCACACTCAATTCAGGCTAGTGTTGGAATTATTTATTAGTCTGTTACTGCACCTGCCTCTTGCTGCTGCCACATGTTGCCACCTTCAGAAAGTCACTGTATTAATTCATTTTCACACTGCTGGTAAAGACATACATGAGACTAGGTAATTTATACAGGAAAAAAGGTTTATTGGACTTACAGTTTCACATGGCTAAGGAGGCCTCACAATCATGGTGGAAGGCAACGAGGAGCAAGTCACATCTTACATGGATGGCAGAAGGCAAAGAGAGATTTTGTTCAGGGAATATCCTCATTTTTAAAACCATGAGATCTAATGAGACCCACTCACTATCATGAGAACAGGAGGGGAAAGACCCACCCCCATGATTCAATCATCTCCCTCCAGGTCCCTCCCGCAACACGTGGGAATTGTGGGAGCTACAAGATGAGATTTGGCTGGAAACACAGAGCCAAACCATATCACTCACCCTATGCTATCTGACAATGTTAGTCGTCTAGAGTTCTAAACTCTCATTACAAGATTTTATCCTTTCTCTCAGAAAATCAAATATAATTCCTCTTTCTCAGGACTACATAGAAACCAAAGTGTTCCATGCTTAGATTCCTTAATCCCCAACTCCTAAGGTTTAACTCTTTTAAATTCCATACATATCTCCCCATCCTTGTCCGCCACCCTCCCACCACCAACCAAATACCCAAGGCAGCAGCTTGCCCTGGGAGACAAGAGTAAGCATCTGGTCTCTTATAGATTGAGACTCTATATCCTTATTTCCCATCTCAAAAATTCTCATCCTAAGGCCTGAGGATTTAAGTCATCAAAGACACATAATTTAACAAATGTTTATTTCCTGGCCAGTGAGACTTGTAACTACTGGTCCCATAAAACCTTGTGCCAAGCCTTCTGGAGGAAAGTACCTTTTCTTACTGAAGAGTGACTTACATTCTAAGGATTTCCCTACATTTTTGCATCAACTTGTTTATGCCTGAATTTGGAGGAGTGGATGAGTTGGTAATTTATAAGGTACTCTTTTCTTTCTAGCCATTTTTTGCATTATATTTTTTATTCCAGTTCTTTTTTCTGTGGATTCTGTTATTGTGCAGTGCACTCTGATGTCCAAAGTTTGATCGCTTTTTTCTATCCACATCCTCCCTGCAGAGAGGTTTCAGGCCACTTCATCCTCTGTAGACCCCATATTGGCCTGAGAGTCATAAAACACATGATTATATTGGTCACGTCCTTGTCTCCCTTTGATTACACCACACTGAGTCTCCTGGCACCACCAATCAGTCTGGCCTCATGGTCACACTGACCACAAACCAAACATCACATTTTCTCAAGTTTGGCTTCTGTGACTGATCACACAGTTTATACTCACCCTACACATCATCTGTAATTCTGTTTAGGGGGGTGGGAAAGGACTATGGGAACGATCAGCTTCCCTGGCACAATGCCACTAGAAAATTATCCCTTTAGGAAACAAACTGAAAAGCTCTCTCTTCGGTATTTTTCTGTTTCTTCACTTAGAAATATTTCTTGCTAGCTGACTTAGGGCAAGAAAAAAAAGGGCATATTTCAAATAGTGTTCCTTCAAATCACTGCTTTTCCTGAAGAAAAGCCATTCAGCAGTTCTCAGGCCTCAGTGCTCTTTTCTCTCTTGTGATGTATAGGTAGCCCATGTACCTGGCTTTGGTTTACACTAGTGAGCAAACCTACTGTAACCAAAGTGGTGGAATCAGAAGTAGATTTTAGGGATTTTCCTGAAAGGAACTGATATCAATGAAAAGCACTCTGAAATGTTTTTTAAAAAGTAATCTCTTCAATTAGGCAATTTAATTGTGCAAATGAACTCAGGAATTGACCAGAGAAGAAATCAGAAATGACTTAGCTTAAACTTAAATTCTATACCCAGGGCCTTATAAGGCCTTGAGAAAGAAGGGCTTCAATAGGTGCTGTGAGGAACAGTGCATTCCAGCCCAGACACTACGCTTTTCCCATGGCCTTCACAACCCACAGACCAGAAGATCCTGAGGCCACAGAACCAACAAAAGATAAAACCTTATAATGGAAAATAAAATCCCTTCTAAGCCCTGAGCATAGATTTACAGTTGTAGGTGGGGCAAACACAGTGAAAGAGCTAACATGCACTGATCATTTCCTACAGGAAGTTCATCATCTCCAATCTTCATGACAATGTTTCAAAGCTTGTTACTGTTTATAATTATTTTCTAAGATGAGGCATATTAGGCTGAAGAATGTTAAGTGACTTACATAAGGCTACAGTGCTTGGCAGAACCAGAATTAAGACTTAGATATAGGATGACTAACTTGTTAGCTGGTCTGAGACCTGGCCATACCAAACAAAAAGAACATAACAAAATAATATATAATAAGGGAGGGGCTGGCAAGATGGCTGAATAAGAAGAGCTGCTATCTGCAGCTCCCAGTGAGATCAACACAGAAGGTGAGTGATTTCTGCATTTCCAACTAAGGTACCTGACTCATATCTTTGGGACTGGTTAGACAGTGGGTGCAGCCCACAGATGGCGAGCAGGAGCAGGGTGAGGTGTCACCTCACCTGGGAAGTGCAAGGGGTAAGGGAACTCCTTCCCCAGCTAAGGCAAGCCATGAGGGACTGTGTCATGAGGAACAGTGCATTCTGGCCCAAATACTATGCTTTTCCCATGGTCTTCACAACCCACAGACCAGGGGATTCGCTTAGGTGCCTACACCACCAGGGCCCTGGGTTTCAAGCACAAAACTGGGCAGCCGTTTGGGCAGACACTGAACTAGCTACAGGGTTTTTTTTTCTCATACCCTATTGGTGCCTGGAACATGGTGAGACATAACTGTTCACTCTCTTGGAAAGGGAGCTGAAGACAGGGAGCCAAGTTGTCTAGCTCAGTGAATCCCACCCCTACAGAGCCCAGCAAGCTAAGATCCACTGTCTTGAAATTCTCGCTGCCAGCACAGCATTCTGAAGTTGATCTAGACTGCTAGAGCTTGGTGAGGGGAGGGACATCCCCATTTCTGAGAATTGAGTAGGTGATTTTCCCCTCACAGTGTAAACAAAGCCACCTGGAAGTTTGAACTGGGTGGAATCCACTGCAGCTTGGCAAAGCCACTGTAGCTCTAGATTTCTCTGGCAAGAGCATATCTGAAAGAAAGGTGGTAGCCCCAGTCAGGGGCTTATAAATAAAACCCCCATCTCCCTGGGACAGAGCACCTGGGGGAAGGGATGACTCTGGGTGCAGCTTCAGCAGACTTAAACATTCTTGCCTGCTGGCTCTGAAGAGAGCAGCAGATCTCCCAGCACAGCACTTGAGCTCTGCTAAGGGACAGACTGCCTCCTCAAATGGGTCCCTGACCCCCATGCCTCCTGACTGAGAGACACCTCCCAGTAGGAGTTGACAGACACTTCACATAGGAGAGATCTGGTTGGCATCAGGCAGGTGCCCCTCTTGGATGAAACTCTCAGGGGAAGGAACGGGAAGCAATCTTGGCTGTTCTGCAGCCTCTGCTGGTGATACCCAGACAAACAGGATCTGGAGTGGACCTCCAGCAAACTCCTGCAGATCTGCAGCAGAGGGTCCTGACTATTAGAAGGAAAACTAACAAACAGAAAGAAATAGCATGAACATCAACAAAAAGGACATCCACACAAAATCCTCATCTGAAGGTCACCAATATCAAAGTAGGTAAATCCATGAAGATGAGGAAAAACCAGCACAAAAAGGCTGAAAATTCCAAAAACCAGAACATCTCTTCTCCAAAAGTTGACAACTCCTTGCCATTAAGGGAACAAAATTGAATGAGGAATAAGTTTGACAAATTGACAGAATTAGGGTTCAGAAGGTAATAACAAACTCCGAGTTAAAGGAGCATGTTCTAACCCAATGCAAGGAAGCTAATAATATTAAAAAAAGGTTAGAGGAATTGCTAACTAGAATAACCAGTTTAGAGAAGAACATAAATGACCTGAAGGAACTGAAAAACACAGCACAAGAACTTCGTGAAGCATACACAAATATCAATAGCTGAATTGATCAACTGGAAGAAAGGATATCAGAGATTGGAGATAAACTTAATGAAATAACATGTGAAAACAAGATTAGAGGAAAAAAATGAAAAGGAATGAATAAAACCTCCAACAAATATGGGACTATGTGGAAAGACCAAACCTATGGTTGATTGGTGTACCTGAAAGTGACGGGGAGAATGGAACCAAGCTGGAAAACACTCTTCAGGATACTATCCAGAGAACTTCCTCAACCTAGCAAGACAGGCTGACATTCAAATTCAGGAAACACAGAGAACAACACAAAGATACTCCTTGAGAAGAGCAACCCCAAGACACATAATCATCAGATTCACCACAAATGCTGAGAGATTTTGTCACCACCAGGCCTGCCTTACAAGAACTCCTTAAGGAAACACTAAATATGGAAAGGAAAAACCAGTACCAGCCACCACAAAAACATACCAAATTGTAAAGACCATCAACACTATGAAGAAACTGCATCAACAGGATCAAATTCACACACAACAATATTAACCTTAAATATAAATGGGCTAAATGCCCCAATTAAAAGACACAGACTGACGAATTGAATAAAAAGTTAAGACCCATTGGTGTGCTGTATCCAAGAGACCCATCTCACATACAAAGACACACATATGGTCAAAATAAAGGAATGGAGGAATAAAGGAATGGAAAGAAAAAAAAAAGGCAGCAGGGGTTGCCATCCTAGTCTCTGATAAAACAGATTTTAAACCAACAAAGATCAAAAGAGACAAAGAAGGGCATTACATAATGGTAAAGGCATCAATGCACAAGAAGAGCTAACCTAAATATATACGTACCCAATACAGGAGCACCCAGGTTCATCAGTCAGGTTCTTAGAGACCTACAAGGAGACTTAGACTCCCACAGAATAATAGCGGGAGAATTTAACACACCACTATCAATATTAGACAGATCAACAGACAGAAAATTAACATGCATATTCAGGACTTGAACTCAACTCTGGACCAAGTGTACCTAATAGACATCTATAGAACTCTCCACCCCAAATCAACAGAATATACATTCTTCTCAGCACCACATTGCCCTTATTCTAAAATTGACCATATAATTGAAAGTAAAACACTCCTCAGCAAATGCAAAAGAACAAAAATCATAACAGGCTCTCAGACCACAGTGTAATCAAATTAGAACTCAAAATTAAGACTAACTCAAAACTGCACAACTACATGGAGACTGAACAACTTGTTCCTGAATGACTACTGGGTAAATAATGAAAAAAAGGCAGAAATAAGTAAGTTCTTTGAAACCAATGAGAACAAAGCCACAATGTACCAGAATCTCTGAGACACAGCTTAAGCAGTGTTTAGAGGGAACTTTATAGCACTAAATGACCACAGGAGAAAGTGGGAAAGATCTAAAATTGACAACCTAACATTACAATTAAAATAACTAGAGAAGCAAGGGCAAACAAATTCAAATGCTAGTAGAAGACAAGAAATAACTGAGATCAGAGCAACACTGAAGGAGATAGAGACACCAAAAAAACTTCAAAAAATCAGTGACTCCAGGAGCTGGTTTTTTTAAAAGATCAAGAAAATAGACTGCTAGCCAGATTAATAAAAGAGAAAAGAATCAAATAGTCACAGTAAAAAATGATAAAGGGGAGAGCACCACTGATCCCACAGACATACAAGCTACCATCAGAGAATACTATAAACACCTCTTTGCAAATGAAAATCTAGAATAAATAAATAAATTCCTGGAAACATACACACTCCCAAGACTAAATCAGGAAGAAGTCAAATCCCTGAATAGACCAATAGCAAGTTTTGAAATTGAGGCTGTAGTTCATAGCTACCAGCCAAAAAAAGCCAAGGACCAGATGAATTCACAGCCGAATTCTACCAGAGATACAAAGAGGAGCTGGTACCATTCCTTCTGAAACTATTCCAAACAATAGGAAAAAAGGGACTCCTCACTAACTAATTTTATGAGCCCAGCATCATTCTGATACCAAAACCTGGCAAAGACACAACAACAAAAAATTTCAGGATAACATCCCTGATGAACATCTATGTAGAAATACTCAATAAAATACTGGCGAACTGAATCCAGAAGCACATCAAACCATGATCAAGTAGTCTTCATCTCTGGGATACAAGCCTGGTTCAACATACACAAATCAATAAACATAATCCATCACATAAACAGAATCGATGATGAAAACCACATGATTATCACAATAGATGCAGAAAAGGCCTTTGATAAAATTCAACACCGATTCATACTGAAAGCTCTCAGTAAACTAGGTTTTGATGGAATGCATCTCAAAATAATAAGAGCTATTTATGACAGATGCACAGCCAATATCATATTAAATGGACAAAAGCTGAAAGCATTCCCTTGAAAACCAGCACAAGACAAGGATGTCCTCTCTCACCACTCCTATTCAGCATAGTATTGGAAGTTCTGGCCATGGCAATCAGGCAAGAGAAAGAAACAAACAGTATTCAAATAGGAAGAAACAAAGTCAAATTGTCTCCATTTGCAGATGACATGATTATATGTTTAGAAAACCCCATCATCTCAGCCCAAAATCTCCTTATCTCATAAACAACTTCAGCAAAGTCTCAGGATACAAAATCAATGTGCAAAAATCACAGGTATTACTATACACCAATAATAGACAAGCAAAGAGCCAAATCGTGAGTGAACCCCCATTCACAATTGCTACAAAGAGAATAAAATATGTAAGAATACAACGTAATGGGATGGGAAGGACCTCTTCAAGGAGAACTATAAACGACTGCTTAAGGAAATGAAAGAGGACACAAACAAATGGAAAAACATTTCATGCTCATGGATAGAATAAATATCATGAAAATGGCCATAATGTCCAAAGTAATTTATAGATTCAATGCTGTCCTCATCAAGCTACCATTGACTATCTTCACAGAATTAGAAAACTAAATTTCACATGGAACCAAAAAAAGAGCCCCTATAGGCAAGACAATCCTAAGCAAAAAGAACAAAGCTGGAGGCATTACACTACCTGACTTCAAATTATACTACAAGGCTATAGTAACCAAAACAGCATGATACTGGCACCAAAACAGATATATAGACCAAGAACAGAACAGAACCCTCGGAAATAATGTCACACATCTACAACCATCTTATCTTTGACAAATCTGACAAAAACAAGCAATGGGGAAAGGATCCTCTATTTAATACACGGTGTTGGGAAAACTGGCTAGCCCTGTGCAGAAAGCTGAAACTGGATCCTTTCCTTACACCTTATACAAAAATTAAGATGGATTAAAGACTTAAATGTAAGACCTAAAACTATAAAAACCCTAGAAGAAAACCTAGGCAATACCATTCAGGACATAGACACGGGCAAAGACTTCATGACTAGAACACCAAAAGCAAAGACAACAAAAGCAAAAATTGAAAAATGGGATCTAATTAAACTAAAGAGCTTCTGCACAGCAAAAGAAACTATCATCAGAGTGCAAAGTTGACCTACAGAATGAGAGAAAACTTTTGCAATCTATCCATCTGACAAAGGGCTAATATCCAGAATCCACAAGGAACTTAAGCAAATTTACAACAAAATAAAAACCACCCTATCAAAAAGTGGGTGAAGGATATGAGCAGACACTTCTCAAAAGAAGACATTAAAGCAGCCAACAGATATATGAAAAAAGTTCATCATCCCTAATCATTAGAGAAATGGAAATCAACACCACTATGAGATAACATCTTATGCCCGTTAGAATGGCGATCATTAAAAAGTCAAGAAACAACAGATGCTAGAGAGGATGTGGAGAAATAGGAATGCTTCTATACTGTTAGTGGGAGTATAAATTAGTTCAACCATTGTGGAAGACAGTGTGGTGATTCTTCAAGGATCTAGAACCAGAAATACCATTTAACCCAGCAATCTCATTACTGGGTATATACCAAAGGATTATAAATCATTCTGCTATAAAGACATATGCACACGTATGTTTACTGCAGAACTATTCACAATAGCAAAGACTTGAAACAACCCAAATGCCCATCAATGGTAGGCTAGACAAAGAAAATGTGACACATATACACCATGAAATACTAATGCAGCCGTAAAAAAGGATGAATTCATGTCCTTTGCAGGTGGAAACCATCATTCTCAGCAAACTAACACAGGAACAGAAAACCAAACACTGCATGTTCTCGTGCATAAGTGGGAATTGAGCAATGAGAACACATGGTCACAGGAAGGGGAACATCACACACCAGGGCCTGTCGAGAGTAGGGAACTAGGGGAGAGATAGCATTAGGAGAAATACGTCATGTAGATTATGGGTTGATGGGTGTAGCAAACCACCATGACATGTGTATGCCTGTGTAACAAATCTGCACATTCTGCACATGTATCCCAGAACTAAGATATACTAAAAAAATAATAAGGAATTATGCCATATATGTTACTAAAATGGGTATTTATTTGAAATTTTATATTATACCTTTTTATTTTCTCTTACATTAGTGCTCTGATTTAAACAAAGCAACAATTGTACTAGTTAACAGTGCCAATTAGTATTAATAGTAGGAATTACTAATAAATAATATGTATGAGAAAAGTATAATATTTAATAATTTTTTATACTCATAATAAATTTCTATTTCTTATGTAGGAAATAGAAATATTTCTATTTCAGTTTCCTCTCTTAATAATGCCTCTCTGAACTGCTTGCAGCCTAGGACTTTTTTATTTTCTTTTATGTAGTGGTAAAATTGAATCCAGTAAAAAATAAAATGCACTTTGACTTGCAGCTCTGTTCTTATCAATCCCTGATTACACTGATTCCTGATGTGCTTCCAGTATGATGACATCAAGATAAATGCCTCTCAAAAAAAGTATTTGAGCATGAAATACTTAAGAGCTGACCTAATAGCAGCCACAGGTATTTAAACTTGCCTAAAATTAGTTTCCAAATCTCCAAAAATGTCTTTCTACTTTGTATCTCCATCTTGTTTTGGGATCAGCTTTTGCTGGTCTTTTGCATCTACAAATTCATCACTTAGACTCTCCTTTTCTAAATGTTCATTATTATTATTATTATTATTATTATTATTATTATTATTATTATTATTTTGAGACAGAGTCATGCCTTGTTGCCCAGGCTGGAGTGCGGTGGCTGGATCTCAGGTCACTGACCTCCACTTCCCACTTTCAAGTGATTCTCCTGCCTCAGCCTCCCAAGTAGCTGAGATTACAGGCACCCACCACCACACCCTGCTAATTTTTGTATTTTAATAGAGATGGGGTTTCACCATATTGGCCAGGCTGGTCTCAAACTCCTGACCTTGTGATCTGCCCACCTCGGCCTCCCAAAGTGCTGGGATTATAGGCGTGAGCCACCGCACCCAGCCAAATGTTCATTATTTTTAAACACTAGGAGCTACACTGAATGTCATCCTATGTTAGACTTCTCTTTCTCAGAGAAAATAGTTTAAAATGATATCGATAATTTGAACTTGTAAATTTAAAGTTGGATTTTTAGTAAAGAAATTAGAAGAGTTCTATTTACTTTGGCTGCCTTTTGCTAGTGATAGATATTTTGTGTGTATGTTCTGAAGTAGTCTATTTTTCCTCAAAACAAGTAATGTTTCCTGCACAACTTTATCAACCAACAGGCAATATTGAATAACACAGGTGAAGTCTGTTTAAAGCTCCTTATGCTGTCTTCAGATATCAACACACAGTTTTGGAGATACAGCATATAATTTATGTTTCACTACAGTCTTTTACTGCATTCTCATTCTCAATGTGTTTCTAAATTAGGGAAGTACATTGTTCTTGTCTCATATTTTGAAAATATAATTTTGCAGGGGGTTCACATTTTAATGTCTTCTCTTTGTCTAGCCACAAACCTTCCGTTAGGCCCATGTGCAGTGAGGCTACCTCCTTTCATTTCTGTTGAGTCAAAATTGTATTAATTGCTTCTATGCAGTTTAAAAAATTGACTGAAAACTTTCATTGTGTAAACTTTAATATCACAGGTAAGCAAATCACAACCCTTTTAAAGTGTTGTATTAACAGTACAGACCTTACTTGCAATGTACTGTGCATCTTGCATACAACATTTAATTAGATTAATTTTTGTAATTAAGATTTAATTTTCTTTGGCAAGAAAACTTTATAAACTACACAGAAACTGCCAAAATTAACATTTGCAGTATCTGTCAAATCTGCGGATAGATGAGCAAAGTTTAGTTTGTATTTGGATGAACTATCAGTTGTCTTATGTTTTCTGCTACTTCACTAAAATCTTCACAGAACTCAAGATGATTTGAGACTCCGTTGTTCAAATCAAAGTAAAATAACAAAAAGAAACATTTTTTCTTGTTGTTGCTGTGATCTAACATATCACTTGGTATACTGCAGAAAACCTGATTGTTGGTAAGATATATGACACAATCTGAGCTGTGCTGTAAGGTGCCAACACATCCATTGTTAAAATATTCCCATCAGTTTGCTCATAAGATCTTATTTATTTATTTATTTATTTTGTGGCAAGGTCTTGCTCTGTCACCCAGGCTGGAGTGCAGTGGCATGAGTATAGCTCACTGCAGCCTCAAACCCCTGGCCTCAAGTCATCCTCCTGCTGCAAGTCAACCTCCTTGCAGGTATGTGCCACCACGCTTAGCTAATTTTTTTTTTTTTAAGAGACAGGAGTCTTCCTATGTTTACTAGGCTGATTTTGATCACCTGGACTCAAGTAATTATTTTTTCTTGGCCTCCCAAAGCACTAGAATACAGGCATGAGCCATTGTGCTCAGCCTTGCTCATAAAATACTTTAATCGCAATCTCTGAATCAGTAAATATAACTTTACTCAGTTTAATAGAACACTCAAAGGAATGCTTTGACAATCTCTGTTCATTGGGATGTTATGCCCAAGCCATTTTTTCACTTAGTATTGTATCTTTGGGGGAATACAAAAAAATGTTAATTTAAAAGTATTTGTCAATCTCATTGTGAACTTTCAAAATTCAATTTCCATCTATGCTTTCATATACCTTTTTCACTATGCTTTTGCCCAGATTCTTTACTGCATATGTTTTTGTCCATTTGATACTATAAACTGTTATGCTGCAGCCCCTATTACTTGTACCTTTAAATAGGTATTATGCTTTTCTCCCAAACTTCCACACCTATTGCTGAAATCCAGTGAGGGATTTTTTTCTGTGGCATTGATACTTAGGGCTAAAACTGAGACCATCTTGAGTAAACCAAAACAGGTACTCACCCTAAGCCTAGATCCGAGTCACATTGTCTTTCACGGTATGATACTGGTTTTTCTTCTCATAAAATGGGTCCCTTGACTGCTCAACCACAGCTCTTTTTGCTAGTTGACCTTGACAGGTTCTGTTGGTTTGCCATGCCTAGGCTTTGGTCTGTCTACTTTCTCTCTCTGTGGACTAGGACAGAACAGTGTCCCCTAACATACGGAGACAACGAATTACATGTGAAACCAATGTACCTTTCACATCTCGAGTTACTTGGCTAAAGACAGAGTTGCATTAGTTTAAGTTGCAGTTCTTGAGGATACATGAAGACAGTATAATATTACTACAGAAAAATAAGGTACTACTGATGGGAATTTATACCTACTCTCATCTTTTGCATTCCTAACAAATCTGAAGAGAGAAATTCAGCTATTTCTGAATTAAGAATTTGCAAGGTTTCAACTTCAATTTGAAGAATGTTAGTTCAGGTTTAAATTCAATTATAGGTCCTGGTTTTAAACTATAAAGTTGTTGCAGAGCTCACATTACATCTAGAATATAAATTAAAAATGTTTATTTACAGTTGTTACTACATACAATTTTAAATGACAATACTGATGATAGTTTCCTTAGGGCAATAATAAAGAAAAGTCTCAGGTCAGTTTCTTGACTTGTATGAGTCTATAATTTTTTAAACCAATTCACTTTAATCTTGTAGGTGACAATATTGTCTTATGTATAAATGGTCAAAATAATTGCTTATGGAATTCTTTCCTGGGCTGGACTTAATTTAAACATCTGGCTTCCATTTCCTGCATGCTGTTTGTCTGTAGAAAGATGATTATTATATAATAAAGCAATCCTAGCATATGGAGAAATGTGCTTTGTGGGTGTGTATATTTACATACACATATGAACACCCCCATATACTCATAGACACCTCTAAAATAGAGCTGCTTGTTTTTTCTTCACATACACAGTGAAGATCCAGTTTGGGCTACAACTTTACTTGTGTTTACTTTTACATTCTTCCTATTCAGTAGTATATATCTAATTTTCTGTAACTAGATTAAAAATAATTTCCTTCACCTTTTTGGGGGGGGTGTCCATTTATTAACAAACATTTCTTCATCATTCTCTAAACCTACACTTTACATGACATTGAGTTTTACATATTATATAACACACTTCAGGTTTCACTAATGTATTGTTCACACGTAAATTTCTTAAAAACCTAACATGGTTGCTGCTCAGGCTTCCCTGCTTTTCATACACTGTGATCTGTTTAAATTTTCCACATTCATGCGGATCAAAATATCCAACATTGTGTTTTTTATTTGAAAAGCACAAGTCTTCTTTGCTTTAATTAGCTGCAAGTATGATTTGCATTCTGCTGTTCTCTGCAAAACTTGTTTCTTCTATGGAAAGATTTAAGACTATTATTTGCCAGAGGAAGTCCAAATTCCTTAAATTAGCATTTAAGACCCTTTCAGATAATTCCTATTCTACTCTTTCAGTCTTAATTGCTCTTTCTTACATGTATTTTATATTCTTAGAATCTCCATTCCTGGCTGAGCTAAGGAGCTCACACCTGTAATCCCAACACTTTGGGAGGCCAAGGCGGGCGGACTGTTTGAGCTCAGAAATTGGAGACCAGCCTGGATAATGTGGCGAAACCCTGTCTACAAAAAATTACAAAACTTAGCCAGGTGTGGTGGTATTTGCCTGTAGTTCCAGCTACCCAGAGGCTGAGGTGGGAGAAACACCTGTGCCTAGGGAGGTTGAGGCTGCAGTGAGTCAAGATTGTGCCACCACACTGCAGCCTGGATGACAGAGTGAAACCCTATCTAACCTCTCCCTACCACTACCTCGAACACACACACACACACAATCTCCAATTCCCTCAAGATACTTGCACTTTCTGGTGTTCTAGCCTTATTGATTTCTTCTTCCTAGAAGTTCTCTTGTCATCTCCATCTCCTGAATCCTACACTCTCTTTCAAGCACCTCAAATATCAGTCCTTTAATGTCATCTTCCTGTCACCTTGGCAAGGAATTCTGAGCATCTGTTGCACTTTTTACCTCTCTGTGCCTTTCTCCATTATGTCCTGAAGAGTGATTTGTGTATCTGGCCATACCTTTCTTACTGGAGTGGGAACCTCTTGAAGATAGACTGTGACTCATTCATTTAACATAGCCCACAGACCTCAGAAATGTGCTCACTCAAGAAGTTTCTTGAACCACTTCTTTCCAATCCACTTTCTTATTTATTCTGGTTCTTATAAAGAATAAATTAGTTTAAACAGCATAGAAATATATCTGTTCTAATCCTTAGAGCTACCCCTTCAGCTTTAATAGAAGTCACTAAATGACAATCTGTAACTCATTTTTCTAGAATTTCTCAGAGTCCTGGGATTTGACTATTTTACAGTGATTTCCACTTTAAGTTGCTCTCTCGCCAGCAACTTGCTCTAGTTCTCAGTTCCATTCATGCTTGAATTCATCTAGTCTGATTTGTACTGATTATCTTTGCTTTTAGTCTCTTTTTTTTCTAATCTGATATCTTTTTGGTGGAGACTACCTGCATCCCACTGTACATTCAAAAGTGGTTGCTCCCTGGTGGGATTGGGGTATCACCCTCCAAAAGCATTAGCTCATTATCCTGTGGAGCCTGGGACTAGTAGATCAGGGAGTGACTTTGTTAGATTCATTATGTCCCTTGTGGTGACTTTCAGTGCAAATTATGACCAGTCTGCACAGTCCTACATGTTAAATTAATCATTTTCTATCTTGGATACCAACACCTTTTTTTTTCCTTTTGCTCTTTTTTCTAGATATTACTACAAACTTCTTTCACCCTAGTTAAGTTTGATTATCTTTATTTCCCCAAATATAGCCTTGGGTTTAAAGTAAACTTTCTTCATATATCATTTTTGTGTTTACTTTTAGCAGTCAAATACTGTAGCAGCACATAGACAATATCTTATAGTAGTTAAAACTGTGGACTCTCAAATCAGAGGAACCTGAGTTTGAGTCTTAACTTTTTCTTTTACTTCATCCCTAGGTTATTTCCTTGGATAATTTACTTTGAATTTCTAATATTATTTTCTTGTCAACTGAGGACAGTAATAAGATCCACTTCTTAGAGTTCTTATGAAAATAAATGGAACAATGCATATACACTGCTTAGATGTTTCTTGGAACAGATTAAGGGCCCAGTAAATGACAGCTATTGTTAGTGGTAGTTGTTCTAGAGCAGAGGTCCCCCACTCCCAGGCCACAAACTGGTACCAGTTAGCCTGTTAGGAACCAGGCCACATAGCAGAAGGTGAGTGGCGGCTGAGCATTACCACCTGAGCTCCACCGCCCGTCAGATCAGCGGTGGCATTAGATTCTCATAGGAGGGCAAACCCTATCGTGACCTGTGCATGTGAGGGATCTAGGTGGGGTGCTCTTTATGAGAATCTAATGCCTGATTATCTGAGGTGGAACAGTTTCATCCTGAAACCACCCCCGACCCGGTATCCATGAAAAAATTGTCTTCCACAAAACCAGTCCCTGGTACTGCTATTCTAGAGGACTTCTGAACCTATTAAATGAGATGGTCTAAGGCTCCTCAAGACAAACTAACATGCAAATATTCCCTTCAGGTTAATACAAATGCCCACAAAGACAGAGTGAAACAGAGAATATGGCACAGAGGGAACAGCTTATATTCCCTCCTTTGGCTTCTCAACCACTCTTTCATGTTCTTTATAGTTCCTAGAATTATAAGAACTCAAGAATAAATCAACCCATCCAAGTCTGAAAAAGATGAAAACTAGAAACCAGAAATAAATTAGTGTTCATCTTCACACATTTACTTTGTATTTTTATAATCATTATTGAAAGTAGAATGGGCTAAGTATCTAAAGCCAGAGTTGCCTGTTGAGACTACATTTCAAATGAAGGCCAGGGTGCACATATTGCTAGTTTTGTTACATACATTTTGTAAAGGTAATATGCTGTTTACTTTAGCATTAAAATATTTTTGCCTGAAATTGGTAAAATTTGAATTACTGTAGAGATCGTTATTAATCGTCCTTAGCTCTTTAAAATTCACTGGATGAGATTTATTGCATTTGTTTTGAAGACAATTGCTTTTCTTTACTGTGTCTTTTGGCTGCTTCTTCAGGGGTGGCTTTCAAATAGCAGCTTGCAGTATAAAAATGATTTTGTTTTACACTCCAAAAGCCATTGATCACTGTCCCTCATGTTTTCAGTATCAGCTTATAATCTCTTAATTGGAACTAATGTGACACTTGCTAAAATCAAATAGATAGCATAACAACTGCATTGATTTAGGAATACAAGGACTTGGTTTTGATTCCAAGTCTAACTACAGTTTTGGGGACAGCACACCCTTTACACCTTGGATTCTGAGATGCATTTGATTTCAAATATTGACATTAAATAACCTTGTCTCATTTAGTCAAAATTATCTTTACACTGGTTTTCTTGACTTGCTTGCCTCTGCCTCATACTAAGTGTAGGCATTATTCACAAAGTTGGTATGATTCATTGCTTAGGTTATAGCAAAGGCATCCACATTCCACTCTAGGGCTGTCACCATGAGGCCCGCAGAGGAAAAAAAAAATGAAAGACTTCCAGTAATTGGGTGGAGAAAGGTGTGGGTCTCAGACCTTCTTTAACTATTCTAAAAGAAGTCATTTTAGCAGAATGAACTCATGTTGGGTGGTGGGAGGGTTGGTGCCTTATTTTTAATTTTAAGGGGATTTACACCACATTCTTCCTTCTTAACAAAACAGTGGCAGCAATAAGGACATTATCTGCCAACATTAACTCATGTAAAACAGACTTGAAGAACTCCCTCTATTGTCTACCCTAAAACACCGACTCATTATGCACACTCCAGTTGAGAGGAAGGATTTGATTTTGCTGTAAATGTCAGTGAAAGTCTGGTTTGTTTTTCCCCATTACAATTTCACAGGTTACTCCAAGCAATGTTTCACAGAAAGTTTTAGAGAGATGGAAGTTTTCCTAATGAGAATATGATCTCTGTGACTTGCTTTTTTATTATAATGTTCTTATATGCAGGCTTCTATTGACTCACCCTTCAATAGTTAACCTCTGAAGTCAGCATTGGATGTCTGGCTTATATGTAAACTAGACCCAATTTGTGGCCTGCAAAATATGATTTCGAAGACCAGGTACTTTCTAAAAATACTATTTTTTTAAGCTGGAAAAGAGCACTGCAAACCATCATCAGATATACAATATTTTTCCTGTATTTGAAATATCAATGTAGCATTTTGTAGCTAATTAATTCTTCTAATAACAAGGAATTGCTGTTGTGTTTTGATTATATTTATTTAGGGGTATTTGAAGCTTTAGGAGCAAACACTTCCTCATGTAAACACTGTAAAATCACATAACTTACCCATTCAACAAATATTTATTGTTTTTGACTGGCTTGTGCTCAATCATGTTGTCAACCATTTTGTATATAACAATGTAATAAAAAGGACAGACAAACTGACATCGGAATCTTCTCAGCAACCTCTATTTAGACATTAATTAACTTTTATGAACAGTAGTAGTTTCATCCTTTACAAAATGAGATCTGGGAGTTGTGGCTTAAAGAGTAGAATACAGAATTTAGTTCAGCCTAAATACAATGCTTTGGGAAAGCCCCCAAACTTGAATGTTTCAAAATGGTGTCAATTTTATTTTTGCTGATGTTAGAGTCATATGAGGTCAGGAGTGATGGTTCACACCTGTAATCCCAGCATTTTGGAAGACCAAGGCAGGAGGATTACTTACTTGAGCCCAGGAGTTTGAAACCAACCTGGACAACATAATGTTACCCTGTCTCAAAACAAAAACAAACAAAAAGCCAGAATACAGAATGTCATAATAAGAGTAAATATAAGTCATGGAATCTGTCTTCTCAGTGCACTCCAACAGGATTTTTGAACACAGTCCTCACTTCTTTCTCTTTTCCTGGTCCTTGGTGTTGGTCTACCTGGAATATGGTTTCATCTATTCAGCCCAACTAATCCATAGTATTTATTTGTGCACGTGCTAATGTTCTAGCTTCTATTTAAAGTCTAACCTGATTCCTTCACTTCTAGGGCTGTCACCCTGGCTGCAGTGCATTGGTGCAATCTCGGCTCACTGCAACCTCTGCCTCCCAGGTTCAAGCGATTCTCCTGCCTCAGCCTCCCAAGTAGCTGGGACTACAGGTGCATGCCACCATGCCTGGCTAATTTTTTGCGTTTTTAGTAGAGACGAGGTTTCACCATGTTAGCCAAGATGGTCTTTATCTCCTGATCTCGTGATCTGCCTGCCTTGGCCTCCCAAAGTGCTGGGATTATAGCCGTGAGACACCATGCCTGGCCTGACTGCTTCACTTCTTAGTAATCTTGCCTGCTTCTCAAATCCTTAGAACACTCGTCAGTACCAATGTTATTAGCATTGAACTTATTCTTTTATTTGTCTTCCCAGGGCAGAGGTAAATTCCCTGAATTCATGAAGTGAGACCTTAGCCTGGCTAATTTTGTAGTTTTAGTATCTTTATGTCCTTATCCTCTTCATCTCCCACTGAACACATAGTTAACATACGTTAACTAGAAATGATTTAGAGGACACTTAATGATCATCTTCTTTTAACTCTACAGTTTTCCCAGTAAGAGGCTGTTCAACACCCCTGGAGACACAGAATTTATGAATCATGGAGGCAGTCCATCTCATTATTGTAAAGCACTAATTTTTACAAAGTTCTCCCTATTCAGAGCCAAACTCTCTTACTTGTTGCATTGAATAATGCATCACTGTCAACAATTTTAAAAGTCATTTCTAGGGCAGGAAAACTGAAAGTAGATCATATATATTTACCTGTTTTGAATCCAAATATTCATTCATTTAACTGGAGACACAGTAGACCAAGATGAGCTCTTTATAGATCGATATAAAATTTGATGCACTTTTGGGTTTTCATAGCACACAAGTGCTGTTTTGTGTTTGTTTTTCACTGTTATTTTCTTGGAGAGCTCTTTTGAGCAAATAGAAGTGAAGAGCACAAGCAAACTGCAGAAAAAGGAGTCTCCAAAATAAAAGAACATAACCTACAAAACCCTTTCAGACACCACAAAGAAGAAAACCATTAAACACAGGGACATAAATCCTGAGAATAATATTTGGATGAAAATGATGCAGTTTTGTGGACTTCTTGGGAAAAAGAAAGATGAAGGCCATGAATCAATAAATCTCTCTTTCTCTCTTTTGAATCACTTCCAACATCAACACTGAATAATTATTAGAGCCGTTTATGGCTATAGTTATTTTTCATTCAACCTGAATTTGTTCTTCTAATGTAGTTTGTACGTTTGCCAGAATAAAAAGGCCAGTGGTGAATATAATAAACCTTGTGCTTCTTGGCAAAGCTCAAAGAGATGCTAAAAGCAAATAATGCAGTGGCAGATTTTTGTTTGTTCTGTTTAAATAGTGAAGCAGTGAAATATAGTAAAACACTGAAATATATTGAAACACTGAAATAGTAAAGACAAATTTTCTAGATTTTTTTATAGTTGCTGGTTTAATGCAAATTTCCAATTGTACTTCCCAAATATAAATCCTTAAAGCATGTTCTCACTTTGTTGAGACCAAAAACAAAAAACTAAAAACCCTGCAAATAACCATTTAGGTACTTAGCACACATATACTAGGTACAGTTACTTGGCAAAGTTACAGTCCTTATTTTCTATTGTGAGAAATTTCCTTTTGCAAAATACTAGGGGAAAAGGCAAGAAACTAAATAACTAGAAGGACATAACATAAATGGAAGTTCATAGAGAATGTTGTGAGATACCTCAGAACAAATGACTAATGCTCATGTGGAAGTGGTACATATAATTAGATATAACAGCAGGGGCATAGAGACCACTGAATTCTGATTTTGAAATATTAGTGTATAACTAAAAATCTTATAGTGTCTTTAGCCAGGAATACAGCATTATATTTTTTAAGAAAAATAATGATTTTATATCTTTTAGGTGAAAATTCTCACAAGGAGCAAACAGCAAAGAACTGAAATGCTGCAGACTCCAATGAGAAAAAAGTGAGTTATATTTGGTAATTGGTTTCGGTGTGCTGGCGCTTGAAACTCTATCCCAGTGCTTTTTTCAACTAAGGCTACAAATTGAAAATGTGAACAAAGTTGCCTGCTAGACCAGCCTGGGCTTGTGGCAGCATCATTCTGTCACTTAATTCTTCTCACTGAGGTAATGGCTATGAAGTGACTTAACAAGGGCGTGCATGATGTGGTCACGAGATGGGTATCGGCCCAAGTGATTCCTTGCTGGTACTTTCTATTAAGTCTAGGTTTCTTGTCACTCATCAATCGACTGCACAAAATCTCACATGCTAAATAATTTGCCCATGCCTCCAAATCATTGTGCCTATACTAATGATCCTCAGTGCACATTATTACCATATGAATGACAATGAAATTCATGGCGCTGAAATTCAAGGTCTCCACCAGTGATGTATATCACTATTAATTTCACTTTAAATCTTCAGAAAGCTGAACCTTTTAAAATGGAGCTTATTGCACCAAAAATAGTGGGAAATAGAGTAAAACCAAAGAGAAAACCTTAACCACTACATATTTTGATTTACTTCTAGTAGGAATACTTTTCTATTCATGTTCTTGATTATTTTCTGAAGTAAAATATATTGATTGTAAAAAATTTTTTTCCTGAAAAGTTACATCAATTTATATTCAACTAAGTTCTGGCTACACAAAGGAAAACAAGCAAATAAAATGACTTTTGACTTCCCCAAACTCAAAGATAACCAGTTATCTAAGCTTCTAATGTTTTTTCATAAAAGTTGTCTTGATCCTGAAGGTAAACTTGAATATGTACATCCTATATCCCTAGATTTCTTTCTTAGACCCTGAAGACTAACCAGAAGAAAAAATGCTTTCTCTTTCAGAAAATGCAGCAACTGTACTTAGTTTTACATATATTATTCTGAACGTGATATGTAAATAAGACTTTTCTGGAAAAAAAAAGCAATCCAAATATTTTGGTTCAATTTGGCTAATGAAATTCTTGTTATTTTACTTCTCATCACTTCCTACCAAAATCCCATTTAAAAGTAAAGATAGAAATTAATTATTAAGACATTTATTCATAATAGTGGCAGAGTAGGAAAATTATAATATCATCAATGGGTCAGAAATACTGAGATATTCCTGGGAGATAGGAGGCAATGAACATGAAAAGTATGAGAAAAGAGAGAGTGGGGGAGAGAGAGGGAGAGGGATCCATTACAGAGGTGAGATCAGTGCTTTCAGTCAAACCTCCAGAAAAATGCTGACCTCGGAGACAGCAATTCCACAGAGGTCTTTAGCAGAGTAACTAAATGTGGGGTAATGGTCAGAAGGTCCAAGAAAAGAGGGCCTACCCAGGAAAGCAGAGAAGTAAAACAGCCAGAGATGCTTCTGGGCAAACTATGAAAAAGGATAAAGTTGAAATTAGAGCAATGACCCAAGAAGAAATAGAGATAATAGTAAGAGAGAGAGAGAAAAAAATAGAAGATAAAGAATGAAAACATCTAATTTACACTTCCAGGAAAAACTGAAGGATTTTACATCCACAAAATATGAACTGACCGCCACGAAAAAGAGTAATCAGTGACTATAAAATATGTATTAGAAATTAAAATATGATGGTCAGAATTTAAAAATGTAACAAGAAGGCTGAAGGATAATAGGTTATGGTTGAAGACTGACTTAGAAACTGATGGAAAAGGATATCTCCCAGAAGGTAGAGCAAAATATCATAGGTAAAGTGCCAGTGAAAAGTAAGATTACTAAATACTGGTAATGGGAAAGCTATATCTATTATCCACCTACCTAGTAGGGACTTCAGACAAGGTTAGAAAGAGATTAGAGGAAAGAAATAATTAAGGCAAGATATAAAATATTGGGTTGATATTATGAAAACTCACACCTTCACATAGAATGCTAAGCAGACCTCCAGAAATTTCTAAGGTATGAGAATTAAGGGAATACGCAGCCAGCCAGCCCCTTGCTAGGGAATGAGACTGAAACTCTCATCAGACTTCTTACAGGAAACTCACAATACAGGCGGAGAAAGAAAACACATCCTGAAGTGCTAAGGGAAACCAATATATATGCATAAAGTTACTATTTCGTATGTACTGGCATTTAAAAAAATACATATTTACTGTCTCTGAACAAAAGAAAGAAGGAGATATAATATTAAAAAAGGAGAGTAAAAAAATTACAGAGATAGAAAAATAATTTCTGCCATTGTAACTGAAATTTAATATAGTATAAAAAAAGTTTCTCCAAAAGGTAGAAACATTATGAAAATATCAACAAATAAAATCAATCTGGTGCTAAATGTCAATATGATTTCAATGAATTATGTCAGGGAAAGTAGGAAATAAGATGCTGAATGTCTTGTTTCAATAGAGAAGAATGTAGATACAGTGTAATCCTTGATATGAAAGGATAAATGTATTTGTAAAGAAGTGTGGGTAGAATCTTTAAAAAAGTGTATATAGTTTTTAATTTAACCCACAAGATTATAAAAGTAATAAAATAAATTGACCAATTTATTTTCATAGAAAAATAAAAAATGTATATAATAACTAGAAAACATGCAGTAAGATGACAAGTCAAACATATCAGAAAGCACAATAAATTGAATGGGTTAAATACATAAAAAGGCATAATTTTTAATATGTAATTTAAAAAGTCAACTACATTATTTTTACTAGAGACACATCACAAAGCACCCATAAAATAATGAACAAAAATAAACTATATAAATACTAGGAGCAGTTATAGCAATAACTGATCAAATACTATTCTAAGTGAAAAAGCATTTAATTGGATTAAGCATCTAAGTCAGTGTTAGAAGATGAAATTTAGCAAGAGTATAAAACAGCCATGTGTCTTTATGCTCTATTATGGCATTAAAACATATAAAGCAAAAACTGTTAAATATAAGAAAAAATTCATAAACCCACCAATAAAGTGGTTTATATTATAACTCTAATGACTCCTGATTTCCTGATAAATCCAGATGGAATCACTTCTTTTGACTAAAGAACATGCTTCAGTGTTTCTTTTAGAGTAAGTTTATGGTAATGAATTTTCTATTTTGGTTTGTCTAAAAATATTTTTATTTTAACTTCATTTATGAAATGCAGTTTCATTGGCCATAAAATTCCCAGTTAGAAGTTATGCTCTTTTAGGACTCTGAATATACTGTTACCTTTTGATCTATTTGTTTCTATTTTCAGCTGTCTTTGTTCCTCCTTTGAAGAGACTACACTTTTTCTTTGAAGAGATTACACTATTTTTCTCAGGCAGATTTTAGAGTTTTTCTTTGTCTTTTGTTTTTCGTTTTGTTTACTTAATTATGATTTGGAGTGCTTTCCCTCTGCCATGTTAGAAAAATCCTCATCAGAATATGTAGTCCTTTTTGAATCTAGAATTCAATTACTTCATCATTAAATATTTCTTCTGTTTCATTCTTGCTCTCCAAGACTACAACTGCACATATTTTTAGGCTTTTATAATACCCTCTTTGTTTTTTATGCACTTTTGTCTATCTTTTTAAATTTTCATTACAAACTTGCCTGGATTATTTATTTAATAATTTTTTTTCTGTTTATTCATACTCTTTTTAGCTATGTCTAAACAACTGCTAATCAATTTCAGTGAATTCTAAATTCATTTATTATGTTTTCCAAGTTAAGATATTCAAATGATTATTTTCAATAGTGTTTGTATTTTCTACTGAAATTCTTCTTTCCACATAGAGTTGGTAAGTTAAGAGGTATTTCTATTTTCTTATTCTAAATACTCATGCATAGTTTTCATTTTAATAATATTTATGCATTATTTATATAAGAATATTATACATAAATGTTTAATGTATTTAATACTTACATTATCATTATTTGAATATTAGTACTTGAATATCTAAATAAATATGTATTCTAGAAATCATAATTTTTTAATGAAGAAATAAATACAAGACAACCTTATTCTCTGACCTCAGTAGTTTTCTGGTACTGCCTGCAGTCTTAGTAATTGTAATATACATCTATCCCAAACAGTGAGAAAAATGAATAAAATTCAGCATAAGTATATATAGATTTAGTCCCTAAAAATCAGTAATTGCATCTCTGAAAAGTGTGTCTGTCTTCAAAATAAAGTTAGTAACAATGGTTCTGTGTGCATCTAAATTTTGATCTGAATTTTGAAGTTTGGAATCTAGTGCCCTAAATTTGTTGATGATAACTTTCAGGGTAAATTTCATATTTTTCACATTAATGAAATATCTTTTTGATATAAATCTTGAGTTGTTTAAGTTGGTTGGGGGATGTTTTTTCATTTTGTTGGCTAATTTTTATAACACATTGAGATGATTTTTGTCTAATATATAAAACAGCAATTCTTTGTTGAGCCCTCACCCTGTACTGAATATTTGATATTTTGTGTATTATAATATTTTTTAATTTTACCATAAAAAGAAAGATATAAAATAGCATTCCCATTTTACAAATGTCAATAAGAAAATCACTGTGGCTAAGTAATTGCTGAAGTTTACAGCAATTAAATTTGGCAGATCAATATTTAAACCTAGCTTTTGTTGAAATTTCCATTGAAATAATTTAATCAATAAATGTCTTCTAATATCACACTGACACTGTATTTTTAAAGAAAAAGTGGTTATTTTACATGATTTACTCTTTTATATAAATTTTAAAACAGATTACCAAATTTTTTTAAATTTAAATTTATACATGAGAAGGGCTTATAACTTTCTGTCAAGAGACATTTTAAAACATTTTTATATTATAAATTTTTTTAAATAACATATATTTCTAGTGTGAGATTTAAAAAGAAATAACCATTAAATATCCTAGATCTTTTCTATATATGTTATTTTAAATTTTAAAAAATTATATTTCAAATTATTCAGATTTTCCTTTTGCTTTTGATCCTATTTAAATTATATCTTCACATTTTTCACATTATTTGTATCTTTAAAATTGTTAGCATCATTTTAATTTTAAGCATTTTTACTTAGAAGTATTAAACATTTTACATTTACTTATTAATTTTTCTTTTTCTTAGTTTTACTCCACAGTCTGATTATTTCAAAAACATTAAAATTATATCTATATATTAATTTTGTATTCTCAAATTATTTTATTGTGAGATATTATCAATTTTGAAAAACATGTAAGGTATGTAGTTCTCTATATTTTTCTTTTAACTATTTTTATTTTACTTTATGTGTCTTTCCTAAGATGGATACACTAGACTTTTAAAAAACAAATCCAACTTTCTTTGCCTTTATGGAGGCATTTCAACAATTTAATGTTGTAACATCAGATGACATTTAATGTTGTAGCAGATGTACTTGCTTTTTTATTTCTGTTATTTTACCATGTTCTTTGCTAATTTATTTTTTTCTCTCTCTCTTGCTATGATGACTGTGTTTTGTTTGCCTTTACCGTTGGTGATGATTTGAATATAAGACATTTTATTTTTAACTTTTAGATTTTTACCACTACATTTTCAAAAACACACTTGGACTTATCTTTATCTAATTATCAAAGTGAAAATACCTGTGATTTAAATCTGCTGTACATATGAGAAATCATTTAGCTCAGCTTGCTTTACTTTCTTTATCTCCCCATATTTCCATTTCCTAAATATGCTCATTTAACACTGATGAGGAGGAAGAAAGTGATAAGAATAACATTTTTCCAAATTTATTTTTTGTGGGTAGTTTATTTTCAAATTTATATTGAAACTTTTAACTATTCCAAAAGCTATGCTTTTGTTCTCAATTCTAATAATCAGTCATTTCATATTATCCTTCCCCTTTTCCTGAGTTTTAATTATAATTATTCTTTCAGTTAGCTATAGTATATCTTAGAGTGCTTTTTTAATAAGGAAGGGTAAATGGGTTTTATATTTCTAAGTGCTTGCACTGCTAAGATTTTTCCACATGAGTAATAACTTCTCTGAATTCAGGATTCTTGGATTATAAAATGTTTCTCTTCAGATCACTGACAACATCACTTTGTATTCATCTGGCATCTTGGAACTAAACAAGTCTATTTTTTACTCATAATTATTCTTTGCTAGAGCACTATAGACTTTATCATTTTTAGCTCAAAAAACTTTTAACATGTCTCTGATTATTTTATTTGTTTCATTAGAAATAGAATCACTTTATATTTAATCTTTGATCTTCCATAATCATTATTATACACATTATTGTTCTTTTCCCTGCATTTGGCAAGAACTTCTCAATTATGCCAATGAACAAGATTTTTTTCAGAGTCAACTTAGGCTGTATATAACACATTTTAATTCTTCTCCTTTCACTTATAAACCTTGGCATTTTAAAACAATAATATTGCCCAAATTCCTCTTATTTACTGCCTGTTTCTACTCATATTCAATTTGCTACATTTTCTTTTAGGCTTTTTTATCTCTACCTACTAATTTTAGACCCTACTGTGTTTTTCATTTTTATGCTATGATCTTTTTTCATATGAATAATGTGTTTCTCTATTCTCGAATTCATTTTTCTGTGTACTAGATTACATCAATAACACAAATGAGCCCCCTGCCCCCACCTGCTATCATGCAGTGAATTTCTGTTCTTTCATGTTACAGAATTCTGGCTTATGTTGTAGAAATTTGTACACACACTTATTTAGCTATTTATCTGCAGAAAGATTTTTTTTTTAAATTTTTATCTAACCTTGAAATAAAGAGACCACGTAAATCAGTCAGGGTCCAGTAAGGAGACAGAGACCACACTGGTAACATCAACAGGGAAAATTTTAATATAATAAATGAGTAACTATGAAATGGTAGGAGCTCACCAATGAGGCTTACTTGCTAACACACTTCACTGGTGTAAGGCAATGTCTGGCCAGGTACGTGTGCTTAGTTAGCTCTTTGATAAAGGGTTTTGGCTTCTGCATTATCTCACCATGGTCAGCGGCAACAAGAACTAACATGGGTGTCAGTCTATACTCATGGGGCTCCAGCTTGTGCTTGGTCTGGTCTACTCCAATTGTGTTCATCCTCCCTGCTGTTCTGCCTCCCCTGTGGCCATCAAGCTCCAGCAATACTTGTGCAGAAAACTTTCTCACAGTTGTTTGATCACCGATCACCTCCCACAATCATGTAAATCCTTGCAACTTGTCTATTTTCCATCTGCCTACCTGTCAACTATCTGTCTATCTCTACCTATCATTATCTCCTAGTTCTTCTAATTCTCTAATTGAACTCTGACTGATACTGGCACACAATGAAATAAACATAACTAGCCAGATATGTTTGCAGACACGTAGATATGTGGATTGCCACTAGCTTCCTTCATTATACTTGGTAGCACTGCAAGAATTCACCTTTCCATTGCTGGAGTATCTACCAGTGCAATATTAGATAGTTGGTATAACTGTGCAGTTCATTGTAAACTATTCCTCTAGCAGACAATGCTTTCTTGTTCTTACCACCTCTCACTGGGAGCTAGGTTTTCTAGAACACCATAAACAACCTGTTTCAGTCTACCTCAAGTCTTAGTTTTCCATTTAAGTTTAGTTTTAAAATGGATGAAAGACAGAAAGGCACTAATCTGGAGGAGTGGATGGAGACAGTAGGTTTGTTGCCATCTTGAAAGATTTATTGAAGTGTATGTGTAGGGAGGCAAAGAGAAGCTTAAATTTAATGGTTTTATATTTGGTGTAGTTCACGATTTTCAGAGTGCTATAGGCAGATGCTCAGATGCTTCAATAGTTCTTGCTAGCTTTTACTGACTGAGTGATTTTTATTATTTCAGATCACAAATATTTTTTAATTGTAATTGATGATAAAATAAATGGACTTTTTTTAGAATCTGGTCAAGCATAGCTTTGCTACTATACCTAAATTACTATAAATTTATATCCTCTTGAATGTTATATAATTTAACCAGAAGTTGAAGAAATACCACTATTTTAAAGAAAATATGGTCGTATATACCATGGAATATAATGCAGCCATAACAAGAATGAAATCATGTCCTTTGCAGCAACATGGATGCAGCTGGAAGCCATTATCCTGAGCAAATTAATGCAGGAACAGAAAAGCAGATACCACATCTCACATATAAGTGGGAGCTAAGCATTGGGTATACATGGATATAAAGATGGGAAAAATAGTCAGTGGGGGCTGCTAGAGAAAGGGAAGAGGGACAGGAGCAACAGCTGAAAAACTACCTGTTGGGTTTGATGCTCACTTCTTGGGTGATGGGATCATTTGTGCTCCAAGCCACAGCATCACACAATATACCCATGTAACAAACCTGCATGTGTACCCCCTGAATCTAAAATAAAAGCTTAAATTATTGTTTAAAAAAGGAGAGCAATAAACATAGTTTTAAAATGTTAATGCATCCTTTATTTTTATAGCTCTTACCATTATCTGATGCCATTGGTTATCTCCACCACTCTATGGTGGCCCATGACTGCTGTACGTGGTCATGAGTAGAATAATCATTACTGTGTTTATGGCTAGTGCTTAAATAGTTTCAAATACATAGTCAAGCGATCAGTAAGTATTAGTTAACACAATGAATTAATCGCCAAAAAAAAAAAAACGTGGGAGAACTGAATTTTGTAGCTTTTATTGATTTGATTTAAAGCAGAGAAGAGATTATAAATTTTAGAAAAATGATTATCTCAGGTGGACTCCTAACAGATGGTATATGTAACATATATTTGAAAATTCAAGCATTTATAAATGCCTGAAATTTTTACTTTCAGATTTTTAAAAGAAACACCATCATTTAGACTTCCTGTCTTATAATTATTTTTTCTTATATGTATATAGTTAAAATTTATCATAGAAAGAGGTATAATATAAAATATAAATATAAAAATAAAAAGAGTTAAGAAATTCTTGACACTCACAAAAGTCTTATGTTAACATTTTGGTATACTGGTCCAGAATATTTCCATTAAAAATCTGTACATATACTGGAGAGAAAGCAAAAATGCTGGCTTAATGACTAAAAATAGAATTGCTCCTAGGTAAAGGATACACTTTCTTTTTTTTAATCTTTATTTACTTTTATATATATTTATTATTATACTTTAAGTTCTGGGGTACGTGTGCAGAACATGCAGGTTTGTTACATAGGTATACATGTGCCATGCTGGTTTTCAGTTGATGCTTTGTATCAAGGTGAGAAAATTGTCCTCTGTTTTATTTTTTGAGCTTTTACTTAAGAATGTATGTTGAATTTTAATTTTAGTCTTTTTGACTTAGTCGATTATATTTTTATTTATTTGTACATGTTTTTGACAACACATCTTTATTTACTGACAAAAAATAATTACACATATTTACATGTGGTGCAATGTGATGTTGCCATATATATACATTGTGTAGTGATCAAATCATGGTAATTAGCATGTCCATCACTTTCAACATGTACTGTTTGTTTATTTGTTTATTTGTTTGTTTTGGGTATAGGCTCTAGCTCTATTGCTCAGGGTGAGTGCAGCAGCATGATCATAGCTCATTGCAGCCTCAACCTTCCTGGCTCAAGGGATCCTCCCACCTCAGCCTCCTGAGTGGCTGGGACTACAGATGCATGCCAACAAACCCAAGATAGGGGCTTGCTATTTGGCCCAGACTGATCTTGAACTCTGCCTTAAGCAAACTCCAAGCCTCTCAAAATGCTAGGATTATAGTTATTAGCTACTGCACCTGGCCTATTTCATTGTTATAAGAACATTCAAAAACCTCTCTTCTAGCTTTTGAAATATACAATGCATTATTGTTATAGTCACCCTGTTGTGCTATAAAGTAATGGAACTTATTCTTCCTATCTAGCTATAACATTAAACGCAATAACGAACCTCTCCCCATCTCCCTTTTGTGTTCTCCCCACTCTCTGATAACTATTCTACTCTGAATTTTTTTTTTTATTATTTATTTATTTATTTATTTATTTTTTTTTTTAGAATAAAAAGAATGAAAGAGAGAAAGGAAGAGGAAGAGATTTTAGAAAAAGAGAGAAAAGGAGAAAGAAAGACACAGCAAAAGAAAGAAAAAAAGAATGAAAGAAAGAAAGAGGAAGAGGAAGAGGGAGAGAGAATGGGATTCTTGTTTTATTGCCCAGGCTAGAATACAGTCTAAAAATG
>CAUYQU010017453.1:0-67388 GCA_963574635.1 Cheracebus regulus | reverse complement strand
TATTGTAAACAGTGCCACAATGAACATACGTGTGCATGTGTCTTTATATTAGAATGATTTATTATCCTTTGGGTATATACTCAGTAATGGGACTGCTTGCCTGAGAATCACCCATGGGGGCTGCCAAACAGCAAGGATTACTGCCTTTTCCTTCCTCTGGTAGCTTCGTCCCAGAAAGGTACCTGCCATATGTCAGCCTGAGTTCTCCTGTATGAGGTATCTCTCAGGTTCCATAGGGGTTAGGGAGCCACTTGCGGAGGCAGTCTGTCCCTTATCAGAGCTCAAGTGCTGTGCTGGGAGCTCCATTGCTCCCTTCAGAGCTGCTGGGCAGAGACGTTTAAGTCTTTTGAAGTGGAACTCACAACTGCCCCTTTTTCCAGGTGCTCTGTCCCGGGAAGGTGGGGCGTTATTTATAAGTCCCTGATAGGTTGCTGTCCTGCCCAGCAAGGAGGAAGTCTAGTCATAGTTTGCCTGCAGTGGTCTTGCTGAGCTGCCGCAGGCTCTCCGCAGTTGCTGTGTGAACTCATACAATTTCATGTCTGCCACATTCTGCTGGTCTAAAGCAAGTCATGAAGCCATACCAGTTTCAACTATGGGTGAACAAAATCTGCCTTGATCCACAAAAATGCAAAATACAATTGGGTGGGCAAACAGACTACCCTGATGAGTGAAATTGCCAAAAAAAAAAAAAAGTGACTTTTTTTCAATCTGCCACAGTTTTATTGTATAATTATAATAATGCAAAATATGTTTGAAAATCAATTGTCATTAAAAAGCATATATATTTAGTTTATTTGTTAATGATGTGTAATAATAATACTTAGTATTGTTTCAGACCAAAATAGGCTTATTTTTATGCCAGAAGCGAAAATTCGGAACTCTCGTTACTAATGAATTTATTGATTACTACCTGGTTTTATTAAATGAAATAGTTTTTTTGACAACGTGAATTTTTTGAGACTGCCTTATATGTTTAAATGTTAAATATTTTTATTTCATGACTAAACATGAGCTTTTATCAATAATTCTATAGAGATAATCATCAGAAAAAATACCCAGTCTTTCTGGTTGTCACTTCAGATCCTAATGGCCACATCTGGAGACAGAGGGCCTTACAAACCAGATACACCTTGTCAATTTTGATCACTATGGAGCAATTCTGGGTGGGGCTATATAATAGTTGTTTTCTCTGTAATCATCTGCAAATACCCTGATGTTTCATTCTGCCTGAAAACATATATACAGTAGCCCGTCAACTCTCAAACTGATAACTGGTGTCCATAGAAATATTATCTTCTCACATCCCTGACATGGTCAGGTATCTCAGCCCTGGGATTCTAACTCTCTAGTCCCTGTAATTCTTTGATTATTATTTTAAAGGCATCATATATTTATTTCCATCTCTCTTTCAAAAACCTCAGGAGAAAAGACCACTTTGGCTCCTAAGGAATGGACTTGATACAAATGTAGAGATGTCTTCCAACTTTTGCTTCCCATATTCTTGAAACTGTCAGGCTGAGTGAAAGAAATAATAAGTAGAGGAAACATATTTTTTGGATTTTAACATAGAAATGACATTTTTACTCGTAAATAATCGCTTCTAAAATGGAATAACTAGCATTCATGTTAATGACTGTCTATGTTTATAGATAGAAAATTAGGTTTTTAAAAAGCATTTTAAAAGAAGCAGTGTAGAATCTGAGAACAGAAGAGCTTGCTGCATAGCAATTTTTATTTCTAGGCCTGTAGGCCTGGCTTTGGTTTATCGTGAATTGCCACGTGTTGCAGAATGAAGAAAAGACAGTTCCCTAGCCCACTGGCACTGCTGAAGGGGACATTCATAACAGAATTCTTAGACTTATAGACCCTGGCTTATATTTTCTGCTGAAAAGTACTTGGGATATGATAGAAGTTTGGATTGGAGGCAGAAGACAGGGTTTTAGTCATGGCGTTCCACTTACTAGACGTGCGGATGTCAAAGCCTAGAATGCCTGATGCCTCAGTTTCTTCATTTCTAAATTGATGTAATAGTACCTAACTTCTCTCTCTAGGTATGGGTAAAAAGTAAAATAGCATTTGTTCAAGCACTCTCTGAACTTAAAGAATTGTAACTAACCATTTTTGATAAGATATTTCTCATTATCATTATTATCTTGAATTCCTCTAAGGATAAAATTGTATTTACCAAAAGAAACCAGTGAGTTGTTTCTATAAGAAACTGTACAGAACCCAGTGATAGGCATTTAGACTTCAAAAATCAATTGCCTAAGTATGAGAGAGAAAAGACTTGCAGTGGCAATAGTTCACTGAAAAATGTTATGGGACCTTGAGTTGATCTCAAACTTAATATGAGTACACAGTGTGAAGTGACTGCAAAATTCTTCCATGATTAGGAAGAAAAGAGTTTATATGATGTAGGAAGTTGTAGTCTTATTCTTCTTGACATTGATTAAACAACAAACCCAGAATATTGAGTGAAACTGTAGGCAGAATATTTTAAAGGATTAGAGGAAACCCAGATTGATTCCATGGTGAGATTTCTGGAACACCTAGAAATCATATCACCTGAGAAAAATTTGAATGAACTCAGAGAAGCTGAGAAAGAATGAATAAATTTACCCTGTGTTCTTTTGTCCCTGAAGGCAAAGCTAGAACCAATGGTAGAATTTATTTTGAAAAAAGATATTATAGTTCAGAATAGAAAAAGCATTTATAAAACCCAGAGTTGCTTGAAAGCAAGACATAATGACTGATTGAGCCAGGATTTTATCCTCCTTGGAGGTGCTTTGAGAGAGGCTGCCTGACCTCCCTCACCACACTTACATAGAATGGGAATTTCCAATTGTGTTGGAGTGTTTATTGGATGATCTCAAATCTTCCGACCAGTCAAGGTACATACTCAAGATTGCTATAAAATATTTAGTATAGTGCTCACTTAGGCATAACACATACTAAAGTTGGAGCAATACAGAGATTAGCATGACCCTATACAAGAATGACACATACAGTTTTAAAATATTAATATATGTGTACATAAAATAAATAACATTATAAAACAAAATATTTAGCATTCCAAAAGCATCATTTTCTGAAACCCATGGAATCCTGATTTCATGAGATATTTTATTCAAAATATAGACTACTCATAAAATACTTTTGGGGCACTCCACCTCCTATAGTTCATCTAGAGTATGACGATACACATTTTTAGAATGGATACTCTGAAATCTAACAATAAAGACACCTGAAAAATATGTTTGGCCCAATTGGATCATATTTATGTATATATATATATATATTTGCTTTGCATATAATCTCTGTTACTAACCTGTATAATGATTGGCACACAAAATCTTCTGGGCATATTAAAAGTTATGATTTTAAAAATAAGTTATCCAAATCTCTTCTATTTATAAAATATATCTTATCAGTTGAAAATGCCAAAGCTTTGCTTATTTTCACATACATGGCAGTTTTCAGAATGCAACTCAATTTGATCTAGCTTCTTAGGATGGCAGTGGAATTATGATAAAACTGAGCATCTAACCTTCCAGCATCATTCCAGCTATTAGTAATGAGTATCCAACAACTTGAAGGTAGACATCTTTCCCAATAGAACTAACAGAATCTGGCTGGGTTAAATCAATATGTTTTACCCTATTATATTTTGAAGTGTTAAACTGTTACTTGACCAAAAGCTGAAATCCTAGATGTGTCAACAGAGTTCAGCAGTATTTTCCTGATATCTCAGCTAGCCATTTCTCTTCAATGTATATCTGTTTGGTTCAAGGTATATATATATATATATATATATATGTGTGTGTGTGTGTTTGTGTGTGTGTGTGTGTGTGTGTGTGTCTGTGTGTGTGTAGATAGATAAATAGATATACCTATCTATACACATATCTATGTATACAGATAGATTTAGATAGATTGAAATCTGATGGTTTAAGTGCGTGTGGCATCAGATATCATGAGAACTCACTCGTTGTCAAGAGAACATCATGGGGCAAATCTGCTCCCATGATCCAATCACCTCCCACTAGGTCCCTCCCCCAACATTGGTCATTACAGTTCAACATAAGATTTGAGTAGGGACACAGAGCCAAACCATATCACTTAGCAAGAGAAGGAAGACTTTATATATAGATCTATCTATCTATCTATCTATCTATCTATCTATCATCTATCTATCTATTTATACATAGATATGTGTATAGATAGATAGAGATAGAGATATAGCTTTTGCATTTCTCCAGATTTCCAGTAGTGTTTTCTAGGAGTAAGGAGATGTTTATTAGATGTACCACCAATTTGACTTTTATTCTACATTTTTCTTTATTTATGCCAGTTTGGGATCATGTTATTCCCCTACCATTTGCATGGGTTTTTCCAGGTGAGATTTTTTTTTCTGCTAATGCTGACAACACCTCTGCATTTAGTTATCAGGCATACTCTCTTGGAATTGGTTGCTTAGAACTAGAAATTATTGATCTGCCTAGGCTTGATCTGTGCTCCCTTTATCTGAGCTGACAATATTTGCTCTATGATTTTGCTAACATCTCCATTTCTCAGTGTCTTTACTTTTATTTTGTCCTGTAGCATGTGGACAGTACTCCTATGGCAATATGTTCTAACCCTCTCCTGTGATCTGATCCTGACAGGGCCAGAGAAAATGTTCAGGTTAATGAAGAGCCTCATTATAAACACACATTCACTTGCTATTGTGTTGACTCATATTAAATTATCCATGTGATTATATTCTGGGTTGAATTATCCAACATTTAATGATGTACTAGGCATTAAGTAGTATAGTAAATGCTGCTGCCCAGTAGGAAGGGGAAGGTATTGGAAAGAATTTAAAATAAGTATTACAAGGGAAAAGTACACAAATGTGTATTGCAAATTTATCATAATGCCTGAGGAAAAAAGTAACTATTTTCAGAATTCAGAATTGGGTTAATAATGTCAAGTATGTATTGCTTATCAAGCCTTCCCGATGTCAGTGTGAGAAAGTTTCACAATGTATAAAGGTTACAGCTTTGCTAAAAGAAGATCAAAGACTGACTTTTAAAACGACCAATATATCATATTGTATCATGGGTTTTGTAAGAAATAGATAGTACTCCAAAACAGGGTAACTGAAAAAAGTTTGAATAAAAAGGATTTTTATGAAGAAATCTTGGTTAAAAGAAACCAACAAGAGATAGTAAAGCACCTTTAGTTTAGTTTATTAGTTTGTTTTCACACTGCTATAAAGAATTACCTGAGACTGGGTAATTTATAAAGAAAAGAGGTTTAATTGACTCATAGTTCCACAGGCTTAGCAGGAAGCATGACTGGGAGACCTCAGGGAACTTAGGATCACGACAGAAGGCAAAGAGGAAGCAAGCACGTCTTACCATGGTAGAGCTGGAGAAAGACAGAGCAAAGGGGGAAGTACCACACACACTGAAACCATCAGATTTCATGAGAACTCACTCACTGTCAAGACGACAGCATGGGGCAAATCTGCTCCCATGATCAAATCACCTCCTACCAGGTCCCTCCCCCAACATTGGTAATTACAGTTCACCATGAGATTTGGGTAGGGACACAGAGCCAAACCATATCATTAGCAAGAGAAGGAAGACTTTGCTGTCCTTAGATCTGAAAGGGCAAAGGCAATGAGTGGCTACAACAACCCATTGAGAGCTGTAGCTTTAGAAAAGATGAGGTAGCCTGTTAGAAGCTGTAGCCCTCATGAAGTAATATAGCCACTGTCAAACAGTACCCCAACAGTAAGGAGCACAAGAAATAAGCACCTAGCTCTCTTTCTCCCCAACATCCAATCTTCCATCAGTGCCTCCACTGACCAAGCTCAACTAGAATATAGGGAGCAATGAAATCCATATGTCATGATCTGCCATATGAAGCATAGAGTGGGATGGAGAATGGTAAGGAGTAAACGTGAATGGACAAACAAAAAAGTACCCTGCACAATGACCAACACTGAATACTGTGCCTAGAACTCAATAGATATTTGTTGAATGGATAGATGTTTGGTTGGCTGGTTGGATGAATGAATAAAAAACAAAATGGAATTTATTTCATTTATAGTAAAAATTTGTGGGGTTTTTTTGTTTGTTTTTTTTCTGGCAGTTGAGCCTCTGAACTCCTTTGCTTGAGGAATTTGTCATTTTCTGAGTTTTAGTATGTGGTAGGCCTCTTTCTTCAATTATAAAAGCTTTAAGACCAGATCTCTGCTAGAAATTGTCTCTTTTAAGGTAGCTAGGCAGATATGGTGCTTTGGACTGAAACCAAATCAGAAGGGAAAATTTTAGCCTTGATTCTAGTCTTGACAACAGTTTTTTCTCCTTTAAAACTTCCAGAAAGAATGCTACTACTCTCTTTTTCAAGGTGAAATTTTCTGTGTAATCCTACACTAGTCAATGTTTTAATAGCTAAAACAGAAACTTCAGTGTTGCAAAATTCAAACTAACGTCCTCAGCCCATCTAAACACAAATCATTATTTATTTCAGTAGTTGGGATCTGTTATGCATAAATGTATTGAACCTAACTGAAACCAGGTCAACTTTTCGAGAGAGCAAACATGAAAGTCATCACAGGAAACACGTTTCACAGCCCTGAGTCATGAGACTGCCTGGTAGTAAACATAAGGTTTTAGTTCATTACTCTTCTAACTTCCATCAGCAAAGTCCCTTAACCTTGAACTTATAATTCGAGATAGTGGCTAAATCTCTTCAAACTTTGGAAAGAGCCATTAGTGGCATGACATTTGAGGGATTCCCCAACAGGTTATAAAACAGAACAACAAAATTGTTCTGCCAACTAAGTGGTTGAGGCAAATTGACTAACCTAATGGGATTACCTTTGCATTATAATCATTCCCATGTCTTGCTCAAGTACAGCAACCTCTCCTTTGTGTTTTCTTCCAGAAATAATTTAATCTACCATAGAGTGACTTCTCCACTCACTAGCTGTGTGACCTTAGGGAAGTTCCTCAATCTCTTTGCATCTCATTTTTTCTCTCTGAAAAACTGAGATAATTGTAGTAGCTATCACACATATTGGAAAATGAAAATTAAAATAATTTAAAATGTGCTATGTACTTAAAATGGTACCTGAACATATAAAGAGTATTTGGAAAAGGTTAGCTAAAGAGATACGTGAACATCATCAGCAAACAACAACAAAAAGGTACAGAGGAACAATACAGAAAAGCAAGAGTGAAGGCAAAGAAAACCATGGATAATAATGAATTGCTAAAGCATGGTAACCTTTACCCTTTTCTTGAGTTAATCACCTATTACATTGCTTACAACAATTTACAATGTCTTTTAAATGTAAACAAATAAAAATTAATAAGTACAGAAAAAATATGCAGGAGGAGCACAATTATTTTTCAAAAAAATAAGAAAGGGATTTATTTTGAAAGACTTCATAAATAGGACATTGTATGATGTAATGAACAATACCCTTGATATTTATAATGAGTGATGAGTTCCACAGGGCTGTGTATTGTCTAACAACACTCAAACTAGGTCAATGGCATCACAATGGCATTTGCTTTACTAAAAAGACAACCTCTTGCCATATCAAATGGAAGAGGTTCTGGATATGGAAGACATAGAAGAAGAATTGAGAATGGGGAGACTGATTCGCCTTTTTAGAAAAGAGAAGCTACTCAATGACTGGTGGAAATGGAATTTACCATTTGAGAAATGAATGAATTGACTATCATAATGGAGAATTTAGGGTTCATAGAAACATATTAAATATGGCTGGTGGAGGAAGGAATGGACAGTGACCAAATCTAAGTGAAAAACAGATTTTGTTCTGAGCTTTTGGTTTGTGTAAGAAAAGAGCAAGCCACAACTTCTGCTTTGCTGTGTTTGATTCTAGTTCCCACCTCCCTTCAGTCTGAGGGGCCTTTTAATGCTTAGAGTTCAATCCGCAGCATGTTGGATGTCTGACAACTTTTGGGGGCTGTGAAAGCTGTCAAAATAAATTGTCCTTATAATGTAAGAGGGAAGCCAAGCTCCACATCCCTCTGGATGCAGCAAATGTGCATACTCAGCTAGAAAAACAGAACTGTGCTTCAGCAGCCTACTGGATATATTGGTTAAGGGTGAATTTCCAAGGACATGCCTTTGGAAATTCTATACGATTCTTTAGTTTGTCGAATAAGTCAGTTTCATTTTTGTGGGTCAATGAGTTTGTAATGTACACATTGCCATTTGCTAAAGGAATGACCATTGAAGTGGTAGTAATTTTTAGAATTATTGCCTAAATTGTTTCTTCTTTATCTTGGGTCAGTCACCTTTAACATTTAAATGCTGACCTTTATCACAGAAGAGTTTAGCTGTAATCAATATCTTCCACCATTTAATAGGTTTTATAGTGCGTGAAATATTTAAATCTCCACTTTTTAAAATTCTCACACTCTGATTATAAGTGTAAAGTAAGCTAATGTGAATTTTACTTTAATTACTAATTAATAATGAGATTTCTTCTCATTTTTTGAAATGGTCCTATTGGATCATTTTGTCTATTTTTCCAATTATAATATAATATAGGGGCAAAATACCAGGTTTATGCCTTTTACTGATTTAGTAATGCCACAACACGATATTCTACAACCTGAAAATGACTTAGGCTTTTATTCTACCAAATATTTTCCTTAGAAAATCCAATATAATCCCATTAAATGAAATGTAAAAATAATGACATCGATGCTTAATCCCATTGCCCATATAAAACAATGCTCTTTTCCACATGCACTTTTTATATACATACATAGAATTGCATAGTTACTATCATAGTTTACAGAATAATATTTGTATTAAGCTGTTTTCACTCAATATTATATCATAAAATTTTCATTATGTTAGCCATTATCACTGATGTTTTAAAGCTTGTCTAGTATTTTGTTATGTTGATGCTTAATATTTTGTTATGTTGTTTAACATTTGTATCAGTAAACCACTCCTAAAGTCATTTTGGTAAGTAGCTACAAACAAAACAATTTATTTCGTTCTCAGTGCTGTGGTTAGCAATTTGAGCTGAGCTCAGCTGGGCAGTTCTGCTCTCAGCAAGGCTCTTTCATGTGTCAGCAGTCAACTGCAGGTCCGGTAGATGACTTTGCTTTGGGGATTTGGCTTGTTTTCAGCTAAAGTAACAGGGGTCCCTGGGCCACAAGTTTTTTATTCTACAGCATGCTAATCTGGGCTTGTTCACATGGTGGCTGCCAGTGTTCCAGTGTTCCTAGTACGAACTAGTGTAAGGCATTTTGTTAGCCAAAGCAAAGCCTGATGCCAGTCCAGATTCAAGAAGTGTGGAAGTACAATTCATTTCTTGATGTGAGAGCTGCAGTCATATTGCAAAGGGCATGGTCTATGGTGAGGTGGTAAGGGTGGGAGGAATAATAATTTTTGTACACTTTACAATATTAAATATTTCTATTGCAATTAAAATTGAAGTAAACTTTATTGTACTTACAGCTTTTGTTCATTTCTGCTGAATAATATCAATAGCTGAATCAAAATTATCAGGATAAATTATTGAGAGTAGAATTCGTAAATGATAGATTAAAATGTCATGATGATAACATCAAATTAATAGAGGGTTTTGAGTCATTTTTATAGGTTTTAGCAACTCACTTTGTCTAACATCTCAGTCCTTCCTTTCCATTTTACTCTTTCTCCAAAATGACTGTAGTAAATACTATTGTTTTGGAAACTTAGTAAATGCTTAATAATATTGACTATTATTATTATTACTGTTACTATATCTTGCTCTTTATACCAGCCTTTCTGCAACTATATTACCTTCAATTGCTCTTCTTCTGTTCTAGGATCAGCCAATCATCACAGTTCATTCATTTAGAGTAGATTAATACATCATTATTTAATTAAATGTAGATATAAACTTCAGTGGTTTACTATTTAATTGGGGTTTGTTAAATGCTACGTATATTAATTCTCCTGCATCATACGAAATAGATATTTTATGATTTCAATTTTATAGCAGAAAAACCTGAGGTTTCATAGCTTGTCCAAAGTCACACAGGATGCATATGGTGGAGTTGGGACTTGGATTATGTTTGTTTGAAACCAAAGCTTATAGTCTTAAATGCTCTGTGTTGGATTTGGCTATTGATGATACATATTCATATACATATCCTTTTATATTTAACACTGACTGGGAGCAGAGTAGATGCTAAAGAAGTGGTAGCTTAAAGACACAAAAGTAATACAGGTTAATTAATACTGTCACATCTTTGAACATTGTTGGGCTAGTCTTAGCTTCTCATGGTGGAAAGGAGAAGGCTAGAAGGCTCACAGAGGAGCTGGACCCACCTTTGGAACAGGATGATCATAAAAGGGGTCAGACCAAACTTCTAAGAACCAAAAACCTCACTAGCTATAAGAATGCAGGCAAATAGCATCAGTAATGTCTTCAATAAAATGAAACAAGGCTACAATAACAAGATTGTGATTCAGGAACACAGCTCTGGTCACCAGTAGGGGTAGACTGACAAGGACAATGTTAGTTCACAGGTTGGAAGATCCTGATTACCAGGCAGGTCATTCAGAAGAGAACTTAGAAATGAGGGTCAAAGTGTATCTCAGCTATTGGGCCTAAAACATTTAAGTATAAATCTTGGTGCAATGGTCAGAATCCTACATGGGATGAATGATTAAAGGGAGAGTAGTCTCAAGAAAACTTGGTGCTGATTTTAATGGGCCACAGGCTTGGGGAAGAGGTTCAGATTGCTTAGTAGAGAATAAGCGTAACAGCCAAGGTATCGCTTGTCTACTGGACAAGATTTTATTATCTCTTCTTCACTCTCTAGCAACTAATGATTTCACCTTTAAACCTCCAACACATTTTAAAACATGCAGAAAATCTTACTTTTTGGGGAATTGCTGAGTGACTTTCAGAAATTTGGTCTCTGCCTGTGGTATAGTTTAGACAAAGCTATCATCCCTCCAAACTGTGTGGTAATGACAGAACACATGCTGCTTAATGTAAACTCACAGCCCAGTGCTGGGCAGACATGATTAAGCTGTCATCTTCCCCAACAGCATCAGCAGGAGAAAAATAAAGAAGTAAAATCATCTTATTCATATTTATTAGGAGGCTTTGCAGTGGGTCTGTGCCCTTATGCAATGGATATTTTTGCTCATGTTTATGGTTGATGAGCTGTGGATCAATTTAAGTTAATCCTTTCCTAACCTAGGAAAAAATATTGATTTTTATAAAGTGGCATCACCCCCATATCCCTTTCCTCCCTATGTCTTAGCAAATAGAAACATTCATTTATTCTGAAATTTTAGCATGGTTAGATATTCTTTGCAAATTTTAAAATATCATATCGCTCAAACTATACACAAATAAAGCCTTCAGAAAAATTACTTGTTTAGTTTTTAATTCTATGTTTGTGTCCTTTAACCCAATATACACTAATTCCTGCATGCACACTCTTACACACAAATTAACAAGGTATGTGTGCACACACACAACTACTCATACATGTTTTTTGTTGTTTTCATTTTTTTTCTACCACGTTAGTGAAAATCAGAACATTCAATGAGGAAAATGAGAAATTGCAATCTTGGGTAAGTTGAATGTGCTCTGACTCTCTTTTTATTTGGATCTGAAAAACGATCTGTACCTATGCATTAATTCTTAGGTATAATCCTTGAATAAAATGCTTTTCCAACATATGCATGAGATGGTATGTGAAAGTCAGAAAGGGAGAGTACATGAGTGAAATTATAAAATGACAGTGGAGTACCTATCAGTCCCAAGAAAAACAGAAGTTCATTTGTTTATAAAATTTTAAAGGAACAAGGAGAGGACCTATTCTATGCCCATCGCCTTGATTCAAAGCCACTACTCCAAAGCTCCTGATTCAATTTGGATTATAGCAAGATTGACAGAGAGAGAGATTAAAGATCTGTAACCTTCCTGCAAACAACCCCAGGCTGCCTTGCCGACCTAATAGACAGCATCTAAGACAGGGGAAGAACACATTCTCCTAGTTCATTCAACTCTGAGCTTTCCTATCTTGGGCTGTCAAGGAGATGCCAATTTCTGCCAAAGTGCCTGCTCTCCAGGAGATGCTGAGATTAGAAACCAGCCAGAAAGGCCTTACTTGTTTTTGTCATTGAGCAATCAGTGTCAGGATGTGAGGAACTTACCTCATTGGATGCAGAGGTGACATCTTGATACATTAGCTTGCCAAAGAGTTGGCAGGACCATGACATCTTCTAGCTGTTGGCATCCTGGATTCATTTACTTCCCAAACTATTAATGCAGCAAATTAACCTTGTCTGATGAACTTCTGCTACATTTTGAGGGGTCATTGGATATAGACAGAGATAACAGGCAAAGTATTTCTAATACTGTTAACATCCTCTCTCACGCATCATCTCTTAACTTCCTTGTTGCCCAACCTCTTCTATTAGACCCTTCTATGAAAAAAAATATTTTGTCTAATGGCTGATAGAGTGACACTGAATTTGTGTATATTTCTAGTATCTATGCTGGGTAGAGCTTTTTTCTGTAAGGTTATCATAAATGACAATCTCCATGAGGATATTGTTGAGATATGTTGGTACCAACACTAGAGATATAAAATCTAGACAGGGAAAGGTTGCTTTTACTGGTGCTTCTAAATTCAGGTTTTTGTCTATGTCACAGGTGCTCTGCAACCACCACAAATTCCTAAGTTCCAACCACAGTAGAGCAATCTGTCTGTAATTTCATGTTTCAAAGCATTAAAAAAAAACAGAGACCCTGGACTTTCATGTCTTTGCCTCCATTTTAACTACTGAGATATACGCATGCATTTGTATCACCACCTTTTATCCTCATCTTTGCCAAATACTGAAAAACAAATTGGATTTTCATAGAATACACTAAAACCTGGAGGAGATTTAACAACCGATATGTTTTATCTACAGGAAGTGGAAGTACAGAGTGGTGGTTATGAATTCAAAAGCATGTTCATAGAAAATAACATTGAGTTCTTCCATGGGCCAGGGACCCTGCTGCCTGTGTCCACCTTTTGTATGTCACTGGGCTCTCACAACAACTTTATGAGACAAGTAAGGATGAGCTTCATTACTTACAGCTGCAAAGAGGCAGAATCAAGAAGTTATAAAGAAGATGTAACGGCTCTGGAAAGAGCTTCCCTTTTCAAATTGTAACAATGTCTCTTACTAGTTGTGCAACTTTGGGCAAAGCATAAATTCTCAACTCTTTAATTTCTTCATTTATAGAGTGCCAATAATAATAATGCCTTTCTCATCTATTAGTGGCTTACATGAGTTAAAACGTCAATCTCTGTGTATAATGCCCAGCCCAGTGCTTCTCCAAAGTAGTCTCTAGCTCTTCAGCATCTGCGTCTCTGACAACTTTCTAGAAATGCAAATTCTTGGGTTACAACTCAGACATATTGAGTCAGAAATTCTGGGGATAAACTTCATTGATATATTTATTATCAAGCTCTCCAGGTTATTCAGCTTCTTGCCTGCCTCTTAGAATCAGTGGAGTAGAATGCAGAAATACTCAAAAAATGCCAAATTTGAAAAAAGTGCTCCTTAAAAAAAAAAAAAATTGTGACTTGGTGCATTCAGTATTGAACCCTTCTCACTATTTATATTAGTATCATGTGACTGAAGAGACAAGAAGAGATGAAATATGGACTTTCAACCCTGTGAAAATACATCTTTGAAATGGGTTAATAAAACTTGCAAAAAGTAACCATCAAAAGTTTTGAGCACAATGTTATTCATATAGAAGACTGAAGGTACTCACCACCACATGTGGAACAATTTAGTGGCCTCATGTATGCCTGTGATGACAAACACTATTAACATTTAGCTTGACAACTAGGACTACAGTTTAGGAGTCATTTCTAATATTTATTATCTCAGTGATATTGAATAAGTTATTTACTTTGTCTTAGTTTACTCGTTTTTAAGATGGGAACAATAAGAATATATAAATCTATTGTGAGAATTAAATGATATGATTCATGTAAAGTGCAAATGGCTGGTTTTAAGTAAATATTAGTGATTATTATTAAGCTTGTACTTTACATTCTGTATTGAGTCGTTAAATCATCTCAATAACCACACATAGTAAATAATATTCTGTCTTTATGTCATTGATGGGAAATCTGAGGATTGTAGAGATTAAAGAATAAGCAATAAGTCACTCAGTTATGTACTAGAGCCAAGATTGAAGCCAGAAAATTTAATTCCAAATCTACCCACTTAAATATAGATAAGCTGGGTAGTTGATATTTCTGACTTCCCACGGAGCAATAAAGAAAATAGTAAGTTGAGGAAAAACCCCAGGAAGATAAACTGTGAGGTGTTAACCAGGGTTTTCCCCATAAAGAGGATGGTGTTTCATTTTGTCTTTGGTACACACTGATGTAGAGGAAAAACTATAAAAACCATTATCTCAAGAAGTGATCTTGAAGAAAAAGCAATACTACAGGCCAGGCGCGGTGGCTCACGCCTACAATCCCAGCACTTTGGGAGGCCGAGGCGGGTGGATCACAAGGTAAAGAGACTGAGACCATCCTGGTCAAGACGGTGAAACCGCGTCTCTACTAAAAATGTAAAAATTAGCTGGGCGTGGTGGCGCACGCTTGTAGTCCCAGCTACTGGGGAGGCTGAGGCAGGAGTGTTGCTTGAACCCAGGAGGCGGAGGTTGCGGTGAGCGGAGATCGTGCCATTGCACTCCATCCTGGGTAACAAGAGCAAAATTCCGTCTCAAAAAATAAGAAAAAAGAAAAAAGAAAAGAAAAAGCAATACTACAAGACAAATAAAGAACCCCAAACATCCCAAAGTTGAGGAAAGTATTCCCTTCCTTCCCTTGATATTCTTAAATAGATTAATCAAAGGGGCTACTTTGAGTTGGGTCTAGAAGAATTTCAATGGGAAGAAATGGTGTTGTAGGTTGGGTTTGATGAGCTGTCTGATCCCTTTCACAAAATTCCTTGGACTCAGTTTTAGAATCTGTAAAATGTAAATATTAAACTGGATGATTAATAAATTATCTTCTAGTTCCATTACATACTTTTTAGATATTGTTTTTAATTATCAGCATAAAGAGACAATATAAAAGAGGAGATATTTAGAGACAATAATGAAGGCGACTTTCTGAAATTTAAAGTTTATCATTTCATTGAATCTTAGCTCAAAGCCCTTTAGGACTCTGGGGCCAAAGCAATGTAAGTTTTCTTCTAGTTTTATATCTGGCTTTATTTCTGCTTCTAAATAAAGCTTCTATTGTCTTCATGTCACACCATATATGAACCATCTCCATCATGACAATTTCTTCAAATTCATAATTACATCAGCTGCTTGATTTGTGATTTTATGGGGTTGCTTTTTGATTATACTTTAAGTTCTAGGGTACATGTGCAGAATGTGCAGGTTTGTTACACAGGTATACATGTGCCATGGTTTGCTGCATCCATCACCCCATCATCTATATTAGGTATTTCTCCTAATGCTATACCTCCCCTATCCACCAACCCCCTGCAATCCTTCCTCTAGCTCCCCACCCCTGACAGGCCCCAGCGTGTGATGCTCCCCTCCCTGTGTCCATGTGTCCTCATTTTTCAACACCCACTTATTAGTGAGAACTTGTGGTGTTTGGTTTTCTGTTCTTGTGTCAGTTTGCCAAGAATGATGGTTTCCAGCTTATCCATGTCCCTGCAAAGGACGTGAACTCATCCATTTTTATGGCTGCCTGGTATTCCGTGGTGTATAGGTACCACATTTTCTTTATCCAATCTATCATTGATGGGCATTTGGGTTGGTTTCAAGTCTTTGCTATTGTGAACAGCAACACAATAAAGATACATGTGCATGTGTCTTTATTATAGACTGATTTATTTTCCTTTGGGTATATACCCAGTAATGAGATTGCTGGGTCAAATGAAATTTCTGGATCTAGATCCCTGAGGAATCTCCATACTGTCTTCTGCAATGGTTGAACTAGTTTACACTCCCACCAACAGTGTAAAAATGTTCCTATTTCTCCACATCCTCTCCAGCGTCAGTTGTCTCCTAATTTTTTAATGATCACCATTCTAACTGACATGAGGTGGTATCTCATTGTGGTTTTGATTTGCATGTCTCTAATGACAAGTGATAATGAGCTTTTTTTCATGTTTGTTGGCTGCATAAATGTCTTCTTTTGAGAAGTGTCTGTATGGGGTTGCTTTAACAGACATAAACAGTGAAGACATGAGAACAGTCTTCTAGCAATTGAAATCCATCAGTAATTATTTTCCACTCTGAATCTCAATCTCACCTTTCCTAACATAATCAATTTTCTTCAATTATATAGTAGAAAAGTCTAGGGTACCTATACGACTAGAAGCACAATATATATATATTGGATGGAAAAGGGCTGAAGATGGGAGATAAAACACTAGGAACTATATCAGTTAATCAGTCAAAAACATTAAGTAATTTCTACAACCAGAAACTACTAGTTATCTCTACGGAATGGAAAATGTCACATCAAAAATAAGTTAATGTCAAAAAAAGGACTTTGAGGCCCAGCTTCCGTGTGTAATGCTCACCAATGTTTTCTGAATTCGCGAATGTGAGAATCAATGTGGATATGCTAATTTTGCCTAGCATCTTTTCATGCAACTTTTTGAGTGCCAACACAGCATTCAAAGGAAATGCTCATTGGAGCATTTTGAATTTCAGGTTTTTGAATTTGGGGATGCTCAACTCATAAGTATTATGCACATATTCCAAAGTTCAAAAAAATTCAAATCCTAAAACACTTCTGGTCTCAAGCACTTTGTTTTTCTTTTATTTATTTATTTAGTTATTTATATTTTAAAGATGGGATTTCACTCTCTCACTCAGGCTAGAGTGCCTGGTGCAATCACTGCTCACTGCATCCTCAAACTCCTGAAGTCAAGGGATCCTCCCTCCTCATTCTCCTAAGTAGCTGGGACTACAGGAGCACACCACCATACCTGGCTATTTTCTCCTTTAATTCTTTGTAGAAGTAGGCTCTCACCATCTTGCTCAGGCTGTTCTCAATCTCCTGGGCTCAAGTGATCAACCCCACTTTCACCTCCCAAAGATCTGGCTTTATAAGCATAAGCTTCTGTACCCATCCAAACATTTTGGATAAGGATACTCACCCTGTACTATAAGGATACTCAACCTGTACTATCTCTAATATATCACTTACATATATACTTCAGAAACATTTGAAAGATAATAAAAAAGGAAACTCATGAGCCAAATAACTACTGAAAGCATAAGCAGTATGCCCTACATAGTGAATGGGTTGTGGTGTGACACAGTATAGCAGCATAGACTTACAAATTACGTAGTCTTGGATATTACCTGTTGCTTGTGAGGTGACACTGAGCAATTTTTAAACTTTCATAATGCTCTGAGTTTTTTTCATAGATAAATTGTTAGAAAGCTTTGATGATCAAAGTAGAGAATGCATGTAGAATGCTTAGCACGGTGTCTCATGTCAAACACTGAATAATACAGCTAGCCATTAGCGTTGTTAACCGTCACAACTTTACTTGATGCATTGCTAATTCTGCTATACCCCGTTTCTCATTGCCACTTTTCTACACATACACACACACACACACACAAATGCACACACACAGAAAATGCAAGGCATGAAAATAATATAGTAAAGGTAAAGTATTATAAAAGCAAGGAGAGAAATTTCTGTACCAAAAACTCAGGTTACCTAAGTTGATATGTCTCTGACTTGTTACATTATGTTGAATAAGAACCCTAATATCTCCATTCCTGTTTCCATGCAGTTAGGACAATAACTTTGGGCTAAATGTGTTCTTTGATTGAATGGATCAAGAAAAAAAGTATGAAATGATGCATTACACCTGCATAGGTACAAAACAGGACAAGAGGCTCTGCAATGATTCTTTTATTTAGTACTTGATAAAAAAAGAGAGAAATATTTTGGTATTATTGTTATGTTTAGAAAAGTACTTTATTATTTTATTGTGATAAATGCATATCATATATCAATTCCCCTTCCTTGATACAGGCCTCTATATTATTGTTTGACATTGGTTAAACCACTTCTGCAGAAGTCTCTTTCCATTGGGAAGCTGGTTCTCTGTAAATTTCTAACACAATCTCTCCAATTGTACATCGAAGTTGTAGTTGCTTCTCAGTCTGATGCCACTGCATTTACCTGGATAACTCTTATTTTTCTTTATTTCATCATGCCAAATAAAGCTGTTGAGTATCTTTGCCTTCACCCTATCTAGTTCCTACTGCATTTCTTGGACTTACCACAACTTATTGCATAGATTCTGATTCAACAAACATTTCTTGAAAAACTACTAGGTATAATAATCACTTAGGAGAGACACAAAAATAAATGTGATGCATTAATTTGATCTTGGAGAGCTTATACTCTAAAGAAAAAGGAAGGCAAGCAGATATATTAATATAATAGAGTATGTGGATACTAATGTATATATAAGACGCAATAAGAGCTTTGAAGCAGGGCATGACTTTGATGTGCAGTAGATTGTTTTTGGATGGGATAATGCTTAGACTGAGTGCAGAAAAATGTATAGAAGTTTTTCTAGGAAAGGTTTATGGGAAATATTTTCCAAGCAAGCTAATCGGCAAGATTAAAGGTACAAGGGACCACAGTGTGTAGAAAACCAAAAGCAATATATGGGGGAAAAATTGAGAAGTAGGTTGGGGCAATGAAGAGCAGATAATGTAGGGTGCTTAATTCTATTTCTTAATAATTTTATTGCAATACAATTTACATACAATAAAATCCACTCATTTTAAGTGTATGGTCCAATGATTTTTAGTAAATTTATAGAGAGATATGTTCATTGCCAAATTATTTTTAACATTTCATCACAACAAATAGAAACCTTTTACCCATTTGTAGTCACTCCCAATCCACATCTCCAGCTCTAGGCAGCTAATATATTTTCTGTCTTTATAGAGTCTCCATTTCTGGACATTTTATATAAATGGAATTATATAATTTGTGACAATTTTACACATAGCATAATGTTTTTTAGATACACCCATTTTATAACAGAAATCAATACTTTGTTCCTGACAAATACTATTATGTTGTATGGATATATATTTTATATGTTAAGCAGTTTATAGATATTTTGATTGTTTTCACTTTTTTATTATACTTTGAGTTCTGGGGTGCATGTGCAGAACATGCAAGTTTGTTACATAGGTACACATGTGCCATGGTGGTTTGCTGTACCCATCAACCTGTCATGTAAATTAGGTATTTCTCCTAATGGTATCCCTCTCTTAGCCCCACATCCCCTGACAGGCTTTGGTGTGTGATGTTCCTCTCCCTGTGTCCATGTGTTCTCATTGTTCAAGTCCCACTTATGAGTGAGAACATGTGGCATTTGGTTTTCTTTTCTTGGGTTAGTTTGATGAAAATGATGGTTTTCAACTTCATCCATGTCCCTGCAAAGGACATGAACTCATCCTTTTTTATGGTGGCTTAGTGTATATTCGCCACATTTTCTTTATCCAGTCTATCATTGACGGGCATTTGGGTTGGTTTCAAGTCTTTGCTATTGTCAACAGTGACACAGTAAACATACATGTGCATGTGTCTTTATAATAGAATGATTTATAATCCTTTGGATATATATCTAGTAGTCAAATGGTGTTTCTAGTTCTAGATCCTTGAGGCATCACCACACTGTCTTCCACAATGGTTGAACTAATTTACATCCCACCAACAGCATAAAAGTGTTTCTATTTCTACACATCCTCTCCAGCATCTGTTGGTTTGACTTTTTAATGATTGCCATTCTAACTGGCATGAAATGGTATCTCAATGTGGTTTTGATATGCATTTCTCTAATGACGAGTGATAATGAGCTTAAGAAACTATCATCAGAGTGAACAGGCAATCTACAGAATGGGAGACAATTTATGCAATCTGTCCATCTGACAAAGGGCTAATATCCAGACTCTACAAATAAATTAAACTAATTTACAAGAAAAACAACCCCATCAAAAATTGGGCAAAGAGTATGAACAGACACTTCCCAAAAGAAGACATTTATGCAGCCAACAAACATATGTTTTCACTTTTTAGCTATTATGAATACTGTTGCCATGAACATTTATTTACAAGTCTTTGTATGGCTATGTTTTCATTTCTTTCAAGTGAACACCTAGGATCAGAATTGCTGGGTCATGTGTTCACTCCACATTTAGCATCTTAAGAAACTGATGAACTGTTTGCCAAAGTGATTATACTATTTTATTTTCCAACCCACAATAATAAAAGGGTTTCAATTTATTCACATTCTTGACAACACTAGTTATTATCTCTTTTTCATTATAGCTATCTTAGTGGCTATAAATTTGAACCTTATTACAGTTTTAATTAGCATTCCTTGATAACGTAGTGACATTGAGAATTTGTTTATGTTCTTACTGACCATTTGTATTTAATCTTTAATGAAATACTTATTCAAATCTGTTGCTTATTTGTAATTGGCTTCTTTATTCGACTTTAATTGACTTCTTATTGATTTGTAAGAGTTTTTTACATTTTTTGGATACAAGTGTCTTATTGGATATAAGTTTGTATATATTTTCTTTTAATCTGTTACCTACTTTTAATTTTCTTTACTATATCTTTTTAGAAGCAAAAGTTATTAATTTTGATAATATCCAATTTGTTCAGGTTCTCTTATATTTTTATGCACATGTATTGTATCTAAGAAATATTTGCCTAACTAAAAGGAATGAAGATTTGCTCCTATACTTTTTTTGAATATTCTTAGTTCTATCATCCATTATGAGTTAATATTTATATATAGTTTGAAGTAAGGGTCTACCTTCATCATTAGAATATGCATATTGAATTGCACTAGCACCATTTGTGGTAATTGCTCTTCTTTCCCTATTAAATTGCCTTGGCACCTTTCTCAAAAATCAATTGACCAAACATGTTAGGATTCATTTCTGAGTTCTTAATTCTTTGCCATGGATCTACGTCTATCCTTATGCAAGCACCACACTGTCTCAATTCCTGTAGCTTTGTAATTCATTTTACAACTGGAAGGTGTTAAGTTCTACAACTTTGTTCTTCTTTTTAAAGACTATGCTGGCAATTTTTTGCTGTTTTAAGGAATATCACCTGTCCCTTGGGCAATGGAAAGCCATATTTATGTGTTTATTATCTCTACAGATTGTAAACCTCTTTAGTGGGGAACGTCTTTCTTACTCATTTCTATGTCTATACCACTTGGTATGTTGCCCTGCCTCAAAAGATGTTTGTTGAAGATGTAACATTCTTCAACAGACACATTATGAAGAATGACATTAGGACTACCCAGTGTATTATAATATCAGTCCATATGTACTGATGAGGTTTGGTTGGCTGCATTAGAAAGAGCACTGGATTGAAGGTGGGGAATTGCTGATTTCAGTCCCTATTTGTGATTCATTAGTATTTGACCATGACACAGTAAGGAACAACTCTGAGCAACAATTTTCACATTTCTAAAAATGAGGTTAGTACTAATTTTTTTCTAAGGTGTCTTCTGAATCTAAGATATCATTATCAATATTAAGAAAAATAATATTTATCAATTGCTGTGCAACAGGCCATATAATAAACAAAAAGAAAATAAATATAAGGAACAGGCCATGTTGTCAAGGAATTTGTAATTCAGTTCAGGTGGTAGAGTATACCTATTTATAATATTTTAAGATAAATGTCACTATGTTAAAATAGTACATCTTCTTTACTTTTATATTTTACCTTTGATAGAGATGGTTTCCTTTTCAATTGACATTCAGTTATTGAATATAATTCTGCAGATTTTCAGTTATATTTGGCAAGTCATCGGCACCTTCATTTTCACACAAAGTATTCTTATTCAAGCCTTACACGTCAAGCATGAGATTTATGTACATTAGCATTCTTTGTTCCTATGCCTTAACTTATGTGTCAGAACTATTATCTCACGTTACATATTTGGGATTTTGGAAATGAGCACAGTGTTGTTTAAATCCAGTGAGCGCACTTCCTCTGCCCTTTGGTCAGAAATGTATGCAATCTAAAAATGTGAGAGGAAGAGAGAAATGAGATGAATAACCCAAATACAGTAGCTTCTTTCAGAGATCATTTACTATTACAGCAACCAAAGCAACCAATTCTCAAAATTCCGAACTAGGCAGCTCTACTTTCATGGTTTACACAATGATTTTTCTGTAAGTATAAAACTAATATTTTAGCTGGAAGGTCTTATGCTTTTTATTAGAGAGAATATATTTCAGTAAGAATTCATGGATGACATCAATAATTTGTTATTCTTAATAATTTTGGAAAACAAATCTCAGTGGAAGCTACTTAATTGTATTTTTTTAATTATTCATCTGTGTAAATTAAGCCACCAGACAAGAGTACTAGAGAGTATAATTTCCTAAATGCCTGTTATACTGATGAATCAATTGATATTACCCATGAAAGGTGAAATGCAATAAATAAAATATTTTTCATTCAAAGACTTTTAGATTCAACTTTGATGATAGTAATATAAATTTCTTCTTCATTCCATAAAAAAGCATGCAGAATAATATTAAAATTACTTTTTTTAACTTTTATTTTAGGTTCAGGGGTACATGTATGGGTTTGTTTTATAGGAAAATTCATGGCATGGGGGTTTGTTGTATAGATTATCTGAATACCAAGTTACTGAGCCTAGTACCCAGTAGTTGTTTTTTCTGTTCCTCTTTCTTCTCCCACTCTTTACCCTCAAGTAGGCCCTGGTGCCTGTTGTTTACCTCTTTGAGTCTTTGTTTTCTCATCATTTAGCTCCCACTTATAAGTGAGAACATGACGTATTTGTCTGTTCCTGTATTAGTTGGCAAAGTATGATGGCCTCCAGCTCCATCCATGTTCCTGTAAAGGACATGCTCTCATTCTTTTTTATGGCTACATAGTATTCTATGGTGTATATGTACCACGTTTTCTTTTCTAGTCTACCACTGATGGGAATTTAGGTTGATTCCATAAATATGTTACTGTGAATAGTGCTGCAGTGAATATATGTGTACATGTGTCTTTATGGTAAAAGGATTTATATTCCTTTTGGTATATACCAAGTAATGGGATTGCTGGGTTGAATATTTCTGTTTTTAGCTCTTTGATTAATCACCACACTGCTTTCCACAATGGTTGAACTAATTTGCACTCCCACCAACAGTGTATAAGCATTCCTGTTTCTCTGCAACCTCACCAGCATCTGTTATTTGTTGACTTTTTAATAACAGCCATTCTGAGTGGTGTGAGCTGATATCTCATTATGGTTTTGATTACATTGCTCTTATGGTCAGTGATATTAAGCTTTTTTTCATATGCTTGTTGCCCAAATATGTATCTCCTTTTGAGAAGTGTCTGCTCATATTCCTCGTGCACATTTTAATTTTTTTTTCTTGTAAATTTAACTTCCTTATAGATGCTGTATATTGCTGGATATTAGACCTTTGTCAGATGCATAGTTTGCAAGTATTTTCTCCTACTCTGTAGGTGGTCTGTTTACACTGTTTGCAGTTTATTTTGCTGTGCAGAATCTCTTAAGTTTCAGTAGATCCTATTTGTCAATTTTGCTTTTGTTGCAATTGTTTTTGGCTCTTTCTCATGAAATCTTTGCCAGTCTCTTTGTCCAGAATGATATTGCCCAGGTTATATTCCAGGCTTTTTATAGATTTCGGTATTATATTTAAGTCTTTAATCCATCTTGAGTTGATTTTTATATATGGCTGGACAGTTACCTCAGCACAATTTATTGAATAGGGAGTCCTTTCCCCATTGCTTGTTTCTATCAGCTTTGTCAAAGATTAGATGGTTGTAGATGTGTAAACTTATTTCTGGGCTCTCTATTCTGTTCCATTTGTTATGTGTCTGTTTTTGGGCCAGTACCATGCTGTTTTGGTTACTGCAGCCCTGCAGTATAGTTGAAAGTCAGACTGCATGACACTTCCAGCTTTGTTCTTTTTGCTTTGGATTTCTTTGGCTATTCATGCTCTCTTTTTGGTTCCATATGAATTTTAAAATAGTTTTATCTAGTCCTGTGAAGAATATCATTGGTGGTTTGGAAGAAATAGCATTTAATCTGTAAATTGTTTGGGCTGTATGGCTACTTTCTTACTTTTTTTTTCTTTTTCTTTTTTTTTCTTTTTTGAGAGGGAGTTTCACTCTTGTTGTCCAGGCTGGAATGCAATGGCACAATATTAGCTCACTTCAACCTCCACCACCTCCTGGGTTCAAGCAATTCTCCTGCCTCAGCCTCCTACGTACTGGGATTGCAGGTGCCTGATACCATGCTCAGCCAGTTTTTTTTTTTTTGTATTTTTAGTAAAGACTGGGTTTCACCATGTTGGCCAAGCTGGTCTTCAACACTGACCTCAGGTAATCCACCCACTTCAGCCTCCCAAAGTGCTGGGATTTCAGGCATGAGCCACCGTGCCTGGCTGGCTATTTTAATGATATTGATTCTTCCTCTCCATGAGCATGAAATATTTTTCCATTTGTTTGCATAATCCCTGATTTCTTTGAGCAATGTTTTTTATAATTATCATTGTAGAGATCTTTCACTCTCCTGGTTAGCCATATTCCTAGGTCTTTTTTGTTGTTGTGCTTGTAGCAATTCTGAATGGGGTTGCTCTTCTGATTTGACTCTTGGCTTGGCTGTTGTTGTCACATAGGAATGCTACTGATTTTTTACTTTTTTTCTTTTTTTTGTATCCTGAGACTTTGCTCAAGTTGTTTATCAGCTGAAGAAGTTTTTGTGCCCAGACTATGGGGTTTTCTAAAAATAGAATTATGTTATTTGCAAACAGAGATAGTTTGACTTCCTTTCTTCCTATTGGGATGCCCTTTATTTATTTCTCTTGGCTGATTTCTCTGGCCAGAATTTCCAATACTATGTAGAATAGAAGTGGTGAGAGAGGGCATCTTGTCTTGTGCTGGTTTTCAAGGGAACTGCTCCTAGCTTTTGCCTATTTAGTATGATGTTTGCTCTGGGTTTGTCATAGATGGCTCTTATTATTTTGAGTTATAGTTCTTTAATACTTAGTTTATTGAAAGTTTTTAACATCAAATTATGTTAAATTTTTGAAAGCTTTTTCTGCATCTATTGACATAATCATGTTTTTTTCCTATATTTCTGTTTATGTGATAAAACACATTTATTGATTTGTGTATGTTGAACCAACCTTTTATCCCAGGCATAAAATCTACTTAATCCTAGTGGATTAGCTTTTTGATGTGCTGCTGGATTTGATTAGCCGGTATTTTGTTGAGGATTTTTTATCTATGTTCATGGATATGAGCCAAAAGTTTGTTTCCTTCCTTCCTTCCTTCCCTACCTGCCTCCCTTCTCTCTTTCTTTTTCTTTTCTTTTCTTTCTTTTCTTCCTTTTTTTTCTTTCTTTTATTTCTTGTTGTTGTGTCTCTACCAGGTTTTGGTATCAACATGATGCTGGTCTTATAGAATGAGTTGGGAAGGAGTCCCTCTTTCTCAATTTTTTTGGAGTACTTTCATTCAAAATGGTACTGGCTCTTCTTTGTATATCTGGTAGAATTTGACTCTGAATCTGTCTGTTCCTGGACTTTTTTTGGATTGTAGGCTATTCTTATTAATTTAAATTCAGAGCTGATTATTGGTCTGTTTAGGGAGTCAATTTCTTCCTGATTTAGGAATTTATCCATCTCTTCTAGGTTTTCTAGCTTATGTACACAGAGTTATTCATCAAGGTCTCTGATTGTTGTTTCTATTTCTGTGGGGTCAGAGTTGTAATATCCCTTTATCATTACTAATTGTGTTTATTTGTATCTTCTCTCATTTCTTCTTTATTACTGTAGCTAGTAGCCTCTCTATCTTATTAATTTTTTCAGAAAATCATCTCCTGGATTTGTTGACCTTTTGAATTTTTGGTTCTAAATATCCTCCAGTTCAGCTCTGATTTTGCTTATTTCCTGTCTTCCGCTAACCTTTTGGTTGGTTTGCTCTTGCTTCTCTAGTTCTTGTAGTTGTGAGTTAGGCTGTTAAAAATATTACCTTTTCAATCAAGAAAAGCTTTGTATGTTTCATTCAATTTATAGGTTCCTCCCTAAGCAGTTTATGCCAATACAAGATCTTTTATTAAATTTACTTTCTTAGGTCACTAGGGTACAAGGAAATATTTAAAATGAGTTTTATTTTAGAATCACAGAAGCTTACTTGCTGTAAACATTGAGCACTGAAATGTTTTATTCTGGAATGTTTAGTCCTACTGTTTTAGAAATGAATTTTAGTGTCTTGATATAAGCTAACAATTTTCCAGAAAGCAGTCTGATTTTGCAGAAAGAAAGTCACCTGAGCTCTGGTTCCTATTATTTTGGGATTTGAATATTGTGTACATAAAGGAGCCATCGGATAATTTTAAATTACAGTAACTTAAAACTTGAAGCTAAACTAGAGGAATATGAGATATCTGACCAATGAAAGAATCAAGGAACAGTCAGGGATGTTACATACAGTGTGGCCACAGTGATTTTCTAGAATCTTAAGGACAGTAGGTTCTATTTTTGTGTCTGTGAAATTCCTTCACGGCCATGGTCATATTTGTCTCGGATTAGAGACTTGCAGTTTGGGGGAAGGGAGGAAAACAGAGGAGCAGCCCCCCATGTGAGTGTCCATATATACTCTGAATCAAGGGTGGTTCATGTTATTTGGCTTACTCTTCAGCCCTAGAGTCTCTCTGCTTTCAGGCATATTGGAAAATCCAGCTCTAGGAGCTGATCACAGGGAATAAATATTTTTAAAAATGGAAATATAGGGACATAGACAGAGGAAAGCAATGAAAGATTGGTTTAGATTAGAGGCACAAAGCAGGACAAGGATGCTAGCTTGTCAGGGGATGGGGATGTGCTCAAACACCAGAGAGCTGCTGATATGAACAGGGGTGTGAGGCATGGCCATGGCTGCTGGTACATACAGTGGTCTCAGTGTGATTTAGGAAATGAGTCCTGGACTCAAGCCATCTTTGGGAAAGATGTAAGATAAGATCTTCGTTACTGTCTTCTAGAAAAGTATCATAATAGATATATAAATCTCTAAGAAGTAAACAGTATTCCTTTAGGGGACTGATAAAATTGGTCCTGGTAGTATCTTACAAAAGGATAGATGAATAATTCTGAGAAATTCATTGCAAATATTTTACTAGGTGATAGTGCAGGATCTACAATGGTTGCTCCACAGGTTACTATTATTTTTAGTGACTCACATTTCTTATCTTAGGAGCCCCCTTAAACCTCATACAGAAGAATACTCTTTGTACCAGGGTAGTGTTCAAATGTCTGTCCTTAGTCAATAGCAGCATAATAGTACCATGGTAACATTTTTGTCTAATCCATCTATAGGAATCTATAGTTTGTTCAGGGGGCCTACTGGATTGGCATTTAGGTATCCAGAGGACAATTAACAACATGACTCCTAAAAAATCCCTAACTAAATTCTCCTTCTAGTGTACCATCTTATGCTTTTTCCACTGTTTTTCAGTATTCTTACATACTACTTGATATGTTGAGTGTAGTAGGGTTAGAAGCAGCCACAACTGTACTCCTACAGCATATTCATGAGCATCATGACACCTACAGATTTCCTTTGCCTACAAGGCTCTTTCTTGAAGTTCCGTTCAGCAACCTGTCCATATGAGAACCTGCCCCATCTCTTAGGAAAAAGAAGCAATATGCTTCATTGGGTAGGAAGTTGAGACTTGCCTTGATTCTAAGCCACTTACCTTTTCCTATCATTCCTTCTTCATACCTTTGAGGGCTACATAAAGTATCAGAATAAAACTAACCTGGAAACTGTAATCCAGTTCAAATGTATTCTTTTTGCTGCAGCCAAGGTGACCTTTACTCACACTAGTTGGAGTACAACCCTCCTCTAGATAAAATCAGTGGCTCCTCCTTGCTCTTTGGATAGAGTCAAAATCCTTTACTAGGACTTACAAAGCTTTACCTTATCAGGATGCTACAAGCTCTCTATGACAGTCTGTCCAAGTACTTCCATCTTTGCCAATTGCATTTACATTATATATTCCAGTGCAGCAAACTGGACACTTCCTCCTGGCCTTTCTTCTCTCTCCCTCCTTTATCTTCTGTTTCACTTTCTTACTCCCTATTTCCTTTTATTATCCTTAAAAATATGTTTGCTATAAACACAATGAAGCACCCACTCAACTGCTGCCAGTGAGGCAAATGATCTCAGGAGAAAGCATATAATCTCAACAGTTATCCCCAGAATACTGCTCATTTTTGTCCCATCCATTGCTACTGATTAAAGTCTGACTGATGACTGGTCTCCTGGCTTCTCTGAGGGAACTGATGGTTCCAAATTGATCTTCGTGTCTGCTTCTGAATTACTTCATGCTTATTAATTGCCTGTGTATTTTTTTCCTTGCAAAAAAGGGTAATATTAAAGTTTATTGGTGTTTGAATCACATTATTATCCTTGACCTGCTTGGCCTGGGGTAATAAGGTGAAGAACTACAAAATACCAAAGAATCATAATAATCTAATTTATGAACAAATGTAATTCTGTGCTTTGTAAATTTTTTCAAGTGAGTGTGCTGCTAGATATATCATAATGTCAGTTGGAGTTCATTACATTGACTGCTAGAATGTGAATATTTGTCTATAATACTTGTCCATAATATTTGTCTATAATACTCAATACTACTGAATTTAGTAGGCTTTCCTTCAATGTTGAGTGAATAACTATCCTTATAGGAAGAAATACTACAGCACAGATGGAATTAACATATGTGTGTTTGGGTTTTAGGAGAAAAGATGAATTGTTGACCACTCCTCACCTTGAGGCCTGAATCAATTAAAAACTCAGATATGGGTCAGACAGGTGGAAATCAAAACAGGAGCTTTATCACTGATAAAGCTCTTTTGGAGAATGTATCTTGACCTGCAGTGAAAACATGTCTTTCTAATGTAATTAAAAAGACTTAAAGAGACTTAATTACTTGGTGATGGATATGATTATATATTCCTTCCTAACTTTCCACTCCAACTCCCTCTTCTACCCCTGGGATAGAAACAGGCTATGCCTCTACAGGAGAGAAAATCATTAAAGGAACATGCAAAAAAGGGCAGGTCCAAATGAATATTGCCAAAGTGCACTAAACCACGGGTTCCAAGTTTCCTCCTCCAATCTCTTCATAAGTTACTTTTCTTCCCATGGAGAAGAGTTCTGGTGAAAGAGACTGAAATGTTTTTCTGCTCTATGAAATTCTCCTTTATAAGACACAAAAGGTAGGTGTTAAGTACAGTTTGACTGATACAGTTTGACTCTGTGTCCCCACCCAAATCTTACCTAGAATTGTAAATCAGATGTTTCCAGGGAGAGACCTGGTAGGAGGTGATTGAATTATGGGGGTGGATTTCCCCCATGCTGTTCTTGTCATAGTGAGTGAGTTCTCGGGAGATCTGATGGTTTAGAAGTGTGACACTTCCCTATTGCTTGCTCTCGCTTTCTCTCTCTCTCTCTCCTGCCTCCATGTGAAGAAGGTGCCTGCTTCCCCTTCATCTTCCTCCATGATTGTAAGTCTCCTAAGGCCTCCCAAGCTATTGCAGAACTGTGAATCAATTAACCTTCTTTTGTTTATAAATTACCCAATCTCAGCTAGTATTTTTATAGCAGTGTGAAAACTGACTAATATACCTCCCCATTTTCCTACTCTTAATCGAGATGAAGAGAAAATTGAAAATTTGTTAATGGACTCAGATGAAAATATCAAAGAAAAGTCAGAGGTATATTTTAAAACCATAAAACTGTCTTTAAACTCTACCCTTTTAGACAGAATGAAGTAGGGATCATTTGTAACAAATTCTGTGATTTTTTTTCACCTAGTTTAAAAAAATTACCTATTCAATAAATATTTATGAGCATCTACTATGTGCTATTCACCATTCTAGGTAAGAGAGATGGACCCCTTAACAAGAAAGATAAATGCTTTGACTTGTATAGCGCTTACATTTTAATGCAGAAAACATAAAGATACAAAAGAAAAGTATATAATATACACTACATAGTGATAAGAACAGTGAGTGTTATGAAGAAACATAAAATATAATATTAAGTTAATAGGTAGCTCTTCACACAGGATCATTAAAGAGGAGTTCTCTGAGTAGGAGCTTTTCTAAGGCCAGCCCATTTTAGCCACAGCTAACAGCAAGTACAAAGGTACTGAAGCAGAAACTAGCTTTAAGGGGAATGTGGTTGCTTTGGAGTCAGTAAGAGGAAGTGCTTTTGAAATAAAAGGAAGAGATTAAGGTCTATTACATTTTTATCCATAAAGGTTATGGAAAACTAATGATTTGGAGCATCAAATATACATTTTAAAGTATCTCATTGGATGTAGGTAAATAATCATAATGTATCCAGAATGGAAGCAATGGGGAATCCATTAAGAGGTTTCTTTGGAAGAAAAAGGAGGGAGTTACAACAGAGATTTGTGGGCAGTGTAGCTGCTGTGTGGCATGCCGTTCAAAGGGCCCAGTGTTTTCAAGAGAGAATAAAGAGAAATAATCTAGGAGCAACAATAAAGAACAAAAGTATACATATTCCACTTCCACGTATTTAGAGTAGGGGAGAGACAAAGAATAACAAGAATTCAGGACAATTTCTGAATTTGTGTGCTGCCACTGCAAATGTGCAGGTGTTTTAATTGGCTCACAAGTTGTTGCTACTGCAAGTTGTATTTATTCTCTGAATACAGTTATGAAGGAAAGTATTACCTTTTGGAGTTATGTTCAGACATGCTGCTGTTGAAGAACAATCAGTTTAAGTATTAGACTTGCCTTTGGCTACGTGTCTGTTTTGCTTAAAGTAGTTTTGTGGAGCTGATTACATACTACTAAGATGCTTATATAAATAAATGAAAATCACTGTTATCAACAGATTACTCCTATGGGGGTGTATATTTTCACAGAAACATAATACCATTACTACTGTTAATTCAGACATACACTGTGACAATCTAGAAATTGATGAAGTATTTTCCATATATTAATACACAAAATGTGTATGAAGCATTGCAGATAATTCCAGTCATACTGCTACTTATTTCTCTTTATTCTAGAGTTAAAAGAATGTCTTATAATTTTCATGCTAATAAATGTATATATTTCATCATTGCATGCCATGAAGCATGATAATAAACAGCATTCTGAAGGTTTGCTCAAACTCACTTCTTTACTAATTATAGGTCTGGCTGCTCAGTATCTTTATTAATGTTGTAGTTAGGCTGAAAGCAGGATACTGTACTGTCTGAGTTATGCATAGAAATAACACTGGACAGTACACTTGGTTCTGAGCCAGAGGGAGAAATTCAACATTGGCAGAATGGGTTGATTAGAGGCAGCATCATTGGTTTCTTTCATCTTCCAATTGTCTTATTTTCCCAAGGAATCTCAGAATGCAATGACTTAAGGGAACGCCTAGGATTATTCTGCCTGGACTAACAAATGCCACATCATAGCCTCTTGATGCAATTAGCCCTGAAGAGATGTTGATCATTCACTCTACAAATATTTGTTGAGAGTTTACTACAGTCAATAGTGCCATTTTCAGCCCTGTCAGCGTTAACAGTGATTAAGTGCCCTTGTCACAGAGCATTGATGAGGCACTGTGGAATATTCATAGAGAATAAATAATAGTAATTTAGTGTGGAAAGCTTACTTTCTCATGGTCTGCTTCCTCTGAGACTCATTCTTCTCAATGCCTGACACCTCTAAGATAATAGAGAACAGTGAGTGAGATTAGATACAATGAACTTTAAATAAAAGAGAATCTTTATCATAAAATTAGATTGAACCATACAAAAATGGCAATATTCAAACATTTCTAACTTAGAGAAAATAAAAACTATTTTATAATTCTACATTATAAAAATTCAAATAATATATTTTTATTGTAGAAAAAAATACTTAAAATGTTGAAAATGGTGATAATACTTTAAGTCCCACCACCCAAAGGGCTTCTACTATAATTATATTTGTATATTTTTATCCCAATCTTTATTCTGTATATTTAATGCAACTATGATAGTTCCTTATAGGCAATATTACATCCCATTATTTTTTTATTCCTTGCATTCAAATTCTATTTTCCAACCGTTAGAGCTTGCATATATTACCAAGCTCATCTACAAGACAGGCTAATAATAGTATCTAACTCGTAGGACAATAACCATTAATAAAATAGAATAAATACTTAGCATTACAAAATCTTAAAATCATATTTAATGGGTATATGATGTGCATGTCTTATTATATGAATGTCTATTTATTATAATTTTATTGCAGGGTATTTAGATTTTTTTCCAAGTTTTGCTCAATAGTAGCCAAATTATAATTTTTTTTATTTATTGAGAATAACATGGAATCTGTTGTGCATTGTCCATAGAGATCAAAGTTTGCAGGAGTGTCCCTAAGGCATTTACCTTTTTTTCTAATTCTAAAGGAATGAGAAGAGTAAGAGTTTTGGAAGTACAGATTCCTGATTTTGAGTTTTGTCTACTCCTTATTTGCTTTTGTCATTAGGAAAATCATTTAATCCTTTTAGCCATAAGCAATTTTCTCACTGCTTAGTTTGCAGTAGTTAACCTAGAGGTGATTTTTCTTATTTTTAATGGCATATGGGCATTCTCCAGAGGGAGCATTCTATTTCTGCATTTTCTATTTTAATGAAACATATTATTATATATGTTTAATGAAACATATCACTAAACTGCCTCTATTATCTATGTAAATGATAGTATTACATGGGCCTACTTTTAGGCCTATTATTAGCCTATCTTGTAGATGAGCTATGTAATAATAGTATTACATAGACAATAGAGATAGTTTAGTATAATAGTAATAAACATCTCTGATCTAAAGTTGATCAATGCACTATCTCAGTTTTGGCAACACAGAAGGATCCTTAGCAACAGCTGGTCATTCAATGCTTTATTCTTTCTTGTGCTGCAAGCTGATGATTAACATATGGATTAGTCCATTTTTATAATGCTATAAAGAGCTGACTGAGACTGGGTAATTTATAAACAAAAACAGTTTAATTGACTCTGCTCTGCCTGGCTAAGGAGGCCTCAGGAAACTTACAGTCATGGCGGAAGGCAAAGGGGAGACAAAGACCTTCTTCACATGGTGGCAGAAAAGAGAGAGCTAGCAAGGGCAGGGAAAACTGCCTTATAAAACCATCAGATCTTTTGAGAACTCACTTACTATCACAGGAATGTCATGTGGGAAACTGTGGTCCCTCCTTCAACAAGTGGGGATTATAATTCTCAATGAGATTTGGCTGGGGACATAGATCCAAACCATTTTAACGTATTTTCTACTAAGGGGAAGATACCCAGGACAGAGTAGCTGCATTAGTCAGTGGTAGAAAATTCAGTTGGGTAAGTTTGTCTTGTGCCCTCAGAAATGTGATATTTCTTAATTAATGATGACAAATACCAAGCATATCAATCTTTTTGAAACTAAAATATGTTTGTATCTTTATCTTTTTTTAAAATGCAGTGCATGCTTAATATAGGAAATGAGAAAAGAGAAAAACAAAAATAAACAACAAATTGGAACACATAATTCTTACATTTACCCAAGAAATAAATGTTGTGATATGTGAACACCATGATGTACAATTCTTCCAGATGATGTTCATTACTTCTCTCTCTGTCGCTCTCCTCTGACGTATCATGCATACTCTTTCTATCTCTCCCTATATAATTTGTATTGTCAACACTCTTCTGATACTAACTTTTCACTTAATGATATATTGTAAACATTTTCCAAAGCCAATCACGCTTTCCTTGCAGCATCATTTTTCAACCACTCAATACTATTTCTTTACCTAAATGTAGCAAAATAGCTCCTATTTTTGGACATTTAGTTTTTCCATGAAATTTTTTTGAATACCAATATTCTATTCTTAATATTAAATTGTTTCCAATCATCTTATTAATTGAAAATAACTGTATGTATTAGCATAGTATTTCAATTCCCAGTGATCACTTCTAAGTGCACAATATTTATCATATGATGATAATTTATATTGCTAAAACTTAGAAATCTGTATTTTTCTCTAAAGACCCCTGATGACCTTGACAAAACATCTATTATTGTTTTAACATAATTTATACCTAATTCATGTTGTGGATAGATAAGGCATTGGACATTTACAAGAAATACCTAAAAATACATCACCCAAATATTGTAAATTATATGTCAGGTATACATCTGGGAGATACTCAACTCTATATTAAGAAAAGGAAATTGAAACAACTGACTCTAAGTCAGGTTATTTGTAAAAATGCACAATATCTTTTTTTATATATAAAAATTATAGATTTAGCAATCTGAACTTCACTTATATTGAATAGAAGATTGCTTGAGCAATGATCCTATGAAAACTGGCCTTTACATTACCTGGGATTAATGGTCAGTTCCTCAGTTAATGCCCTGAATTTTCTGGACCAAAGCAAAAATCATCTGTAGTCTTACGCACCAGTCATTAACTGGAGTAATGATGGATTTTCTAAAAGCATCATTGCTGCCATGACAATAATTGACACCTTTAAGAGCTATTCTGCTTGCTTTATTTTTCTTGATTGTTTACTCTAGACTACTGATCAAGTGGCCACTGGGAAGAATTAGTTGTTTTCAAATCTGTAATTATCAAATGCCATATATAAGGATATAAACATGCAAACCCACATATTTAAGTTCTCAAGTATGGAAAGTAAACAAAAACCTCTGTTAAATCTGTATTGACTGGAGCTGAGTTGTAATTGTTCCTGGTCTATGTGGACCCTACATTTATTTTCTTAAATTGCAATACATTCTAATTGACATGTGGAATTTTATGTTAACATATAAATACTTGTACACAAGATGGATGTATAACTACTTTCAAAGATGTATGTGATGGCTTAGAGTGTTTTGGTAAATAGCCTGATGGAACACAGCCTGGGAATAATATGAATGTTTTAAATAGTTTTCTATGTTTTGGTTATCTAAAATCTAAGCGAAAAAAGAAGGTAGTTTCTTATCTTACTTCTGCTAGGCCCTCAAATAAATGTTCATTAGTACTGGAGATAATATCCATTTTATGGATAGTCTCTTTCAGGGTTTAGCTTTAGCCACAGTTCAGTTTTTTCTTCTATCTCATTTCCTCTCTAATCTATTCATATTATTACTTATTTAAACTTTGGAATAAATCGTAATAAATTACCAGTGTCCTATTAAAAATAACTGTTTAATTTTTTTTTTAATTTTTGCTTTTCTACTTACCACTTTGAGAGTAGAGGATGGTTCTAGAATCAGATTTTAAATTCAAAGATTACATCACTGCCTCAACATTTTCAAATTATTTTCACTATTCAAAGAGGCCACTTGGTGACTATTTTTGAAGACATTGGTTTGTATAATTGATGTCATTGATGGCTATGTAGAAGAGGTATATATCAGTAATAATCAGTAAAGAATGCCATGCCTTGGCATATATTAACCTCATGAGGTTAATAATAATGACAATTATAATTCTTTACTGATATATGCCAAAGCATGACATTAGACATCTTACATACAATCTCCTTTTATATTTTATTTATGTAAAGCAAAAACAGGCCAAGTGCAGTGGCTCACATGTGTAATTCCAGCACTTTGGGAAGCTGAGGTGGGCAGATAACAAGGTCAAGAGATAAAGACCATCTTGACCAAAATGGTGAAACCCTGTCTCTACTAAAAATACAAAAATTAGCTTGGCATGGTGGCACATGCCTGTAATCCCAGCTACTCAGGAGGCTGAGGCAGGAGAATCGCTTGAACCCAGGAGGCAGAGGTTGCAGTGAGCTGAGATCACGCCACTGCACCCAGCTTGGCGACAGAGAGAGAATCCCTCTCAAACAGCAGCAATAACAATTAATAGGAAATAGGCGTTATTTTTATATTTTTAAGATAAAGAAGCCAAGGTCTGAATTATTTAACTAATTTGCTTTAGACTCAGACCTGGATCAACTCATTGCTCTGATATTTTTGCTGGATGAGCAAGTAAATTACTTATTTGGGACTCAATTTCTGATTATTAAAGATTCGTAAACTTCTTTCAAGTCCAGATTCTGTATTCTGGCTTTATTAGGAGTTTGCAAAAGCATAGATGGTCTATTTTGTCTGCCTATCCAATGATTTTGAAAGCCATTTACAACCTTATAATAAATATTTTCTGCTTAAATCAGCTAATGTGTATTCTATTCTTTGTGACTGAATACTTTTGTTAACTTAGAGCTCTTTAATAAATAAGTCATTTCACTTATTTTTTCATTGGTATGAACAAGAGATAAAATGCCCTCAAACTATTTACATAGTCTAATAATTAATAGCTAATATTTACTGAAGACTTATCAGGCATTTAAGAGTGTTTTCCAGCACAATATTTAATGTTAACAATCACTCGTGTATTAGGACTGATTATATCCTTGTTTTGCAGATGAAGACACTGAAACTTAGAGAAGTCAAGCAAATCCCAAGTTTATTAAACTCATGAAGGGCATAGATAGCTTTTGAATTCAGGTACTCTGTCTTAATAATTACAGCACTGAGAAGATATTTATTAAAATCATCACTAACATCATTAATGGGAGTGGTGGCAAGAATCTGTAGTCCCAGCTAATTTGAAGGCTGAGGTGGGACGATTGCTTGAGGCCAGAACTTCAAAACCAGCTTGGGCAATATAACAAAACTCTGTCCCTTAAAAAATTATTATGAAGATGTTGAAGGAGAACCACAAGATATTAGAAAAACATGTAAACAAGTTGTAAATGCTGATGACCACTGAAAGTTTTATGTATATGTTTGGTGGAGTTGGGTAGTAGTAATTGATTTACATTTGCATTTTTACAATGTCACTCCAACTGCTAAGTAAAATATGTTTTGGAGAATGAGCTAGCCCAGATGTTCAGAAACTGAAATGGATGTGGATTCAGCTATGGTACTGGCAGTGGGAATGGCGAAAAATGGAAAAATGTGACTGATATTTCATAGAGAGGTTAAAAAATATTTGATGATCAACTTAATATTGAAAATGAGAGGAGGGAACCTGTTAAGGGTGATGCTCAGATTTCTGGTTTGTGAAAGTAGTTAGATGGCAGTGCCATTTATTCCATGTTCATGTCTGCAGTTTCAGGACATATCCTCTGGTATAGGAATGGCAGAGTGATGGAGAAGGAAGATAATTATACAAATAATTTTGTCACCAATATCCCTGACTTAAAAATTGTATGCCACATTTTTCTGAGAATACAGTGTTAGTGAGTTCCACAATTCTAAAAAAAAAGACTCATCTCTATTTCCCTGTAGACTTATTAATCTTGTTTGGCTTTATTCCATAAATTGACAGTGGTCAAATTTCAGCAGTAATCATTTTTTAGAAGAAACTTTTAATAATATCTTATAAAGTCACCATAGCAGTTTTTAGCTTCTCTGAACAGCATTTTACTCATCTTAAAAACAGATAGATCCTGAACCACAAAATCACCATGCCTGTAAGAAGTCACAAAGAAAAGAAATTTAAAACTCTTTTCATATTAGAAAATATAGCTATTCTCATCATCATTCAAACTGAATATTTTAGATCATTAAAATGTCAATTAAAGCTAAAATTTACAATTTAAATGGAGGAACATGCTACCTATGTTAAATATGGTCTTAAAATCTTTAGAAATTAAAGTTCTAAGATCTTTATAGCAATGTTTTACAATATTTTTGCACCAATAAAACCCATGACTCAAAAGTGTTTGTTTATTGCACAAAGTGCTTTCATTAGATAAGAACAGCTTTTCTGTTATAAAACAATATATAAGTGCTAAATAGAATGTTGATGAACACAGTGATTTTTATCAGTGTGGTATAGTGATATAATTTCAGTCCAAGCAAATTGCTTTGATTTTTACTTAAATAATGCAACCTTATTACAGATCTATAGTTCTTGGAAATAATGAAAATAAGACATAAAGTATTAGTGGGGGAACATGGTTATTTTGAAATCTGGAAGAGTAAATGTAAAATCATGGTTTACTGTTTTAAAGGGGAACTCTAAATTTGATACACGAAGATTCAGAAAGGATACGCTAAATTTGGGGAAAATTGGGACTTTTGGTACGAAAGGCAGAGAAGATTTTTATTTGAAAATTGAGGAGAGAAATGAACGGAGGGATTCAGTTTTGTTTGGTGTCTTAAAAATCCCTTATGAATCCCTTCCCTTCAAGGTCACTTGAACATAATGAAACAGAAACCTCAGCTTTGTATTGAGAATGCCAGTTACCGAAAAATTCTTTCTTAAGTACTTGCCTGCTCAATTTCATGTCTGGTACTAATCTGTTACTAAGAGTCAAAAACAAGGGGAGTTACAATCTCTTGAACCCATATTTTGCTAATGCCATTGAGTTCTGTAAGGATATGATTCTTGCTTTTTTAGAAACATTTCCAGGCAGTGAGAGAGTCAACCACCTCCAGTTCCTGAAGTATAACAAGAATGGCAGTGGAAATTGTTGGGCCCTCTGTTTAGACACAGAGGTAAGCACAGAATAGGCCTTGCTTTATCTGATGCTCCTAACAACACTGTGTGATACTCATATTATTATTAATATTTCATTAATGGCTTAGTGAGGTTACATAATTTTCCCAGAAATACACAGCTAGTGAGAGAGCCAGTCAATAGTAACTCTCACTATTACCACTACCACGTTCTACCAGTACTACTTTAAGAGAGATATACTTGTTTGAAAAAGGCAAAGATTCACTCTATTTTTTTTTTTTGAAAAGTCTCAGGACAATTTAGTTGGGCAGCCTAGTTTGGGAGCCCAGGGTAAAGATGATGTGGGGTTTACTTTTCTTCCTGCTCCAAAGAGGATTTGGAAATTAAAAGTGGATTTGTCATTCTCATTCTTGATCACTGAATAGATACTTCAATTTAGTTCTGTGCATATTACAGTATCCAATTCTTAAACTTCACTAGCTTCAAGATTAAAGGACAAGTGTCACTCTGAGCAAAGACTTGTGAGTTGAAGTCTGAGGAGTTATACATGCAAATAAAATGCCTGTGTCAATCTTGGCTAATATTGGGATTTTATCTTTTAATTACTATTTATATATGCTAAGCATGCTTACTTAAGCATACTTTCACATGGAATCCTAACTAAGCTTTTAGAGAATTGTTTCACGCACTTAAATTACAAGTAATATAGAGGATAAGGTTTTTAAAATGTGTGTGTGTGTGTGTGTGTGTGCACGGTTTTTTTATTTTTATTTTTTTGAGACAGTGTCTCTCTCTTTCACCCAGGCTGGGGTGAAGTGGCACAATCTTGGCTCACTGCAATCTCTGCCTCCCAGGTTAAAGCGATTCTCCTGCCTCACCCTGTGGAGTAGCTGGAATAACTGGCACCCGCCACCACACCCAGCTAATTTGTATACTTATAGCAGAGATAGGGTTTCCCCATGTTGGCCAGGCTGCTTTTGAACTCTTGACCTCAGGTGATCCACCTGATTTGGCCTCTGAAAGTGCTGGGATTATAGATGTGAGTCACTGTACCTAGCCAGTTTTTTAAAAAATTGTAAACTGAAGCAAATTAGGAGACAGTTTTTGATTATGCAGCACTTCAAAGGAAGAAGGATGGAAAGTAATACTATTAGTAGCAGAAATAAAACAGTAACATCGAAAAATGTATACGTTTAAACTTTTTAATGTTAATATATAGGATTTTCTTTCACTCTCACAACAATCCTTAGAGACAGAAACTATTTAAGTCTCTATTGCATAGCCAAGGACAGAGGCTCAGAGAGAGTAAGTAATTTGCCCAAGATCACAAATCTAGTACAAATGCTAGCCAACATTTGAAACCAGATTTATCTTACGTCAAAGTTCCTTTTCTTAATCAGTATGCTGGACGATCTGTATTTTTAGTTCACTATTTAGAAGTGATCGTTACTTCTCCCTTCGTTGCTGCTGGCTCTGGTCTTTCTTTTCTTGAGAAAGTACACTGGCAGTGTTCTTTGCTTGGCAACCCAAGAAGTCCCTACAGGTATTAGCTCACTTTAAGCCCTGTATAATTCTTTGGAAAATGTTATTTACCTATCAATTACTATATGAGATATTGTATTGTATATTTGAGAGGTCTCACAAAGGAGACATAGGCACCATGATACAGCAGTTTACAATCTTGCAAATATCAAAAGCATGTGACATCAAGGAGCCTTGCAAACTTACATATTCTCTAGGTATTTGCCAAAAAGTACCTATTATTTCTCTCAATTGTTTTTCCACTGTCATGAATCACAGTATTCCAAAGCTGGATACCCCATATTTGCCTTACCATCTTATCACAACAGGCAAATATGAGTAATATCTACATTATCTCTGCTTCAGAAGGGGCTGTCCAAATCCAAGAACCACTATAATATTTTTATTCCCCATCATATATTATTTAAAGTTTTAGTCACCTGACAGCATAGTCTTTTCTTGTAAAGTCTCACAAACTCTTATTTTGCTATCCTAATGGTCCTGGAATAAATCAGAAATTAGATTGGAAAGTGTGGGTCTTCCTTCCTAGCTGTATCATCCACATGGACTCTAAGGATACAGCAGGATGTCTCTGTGATAGAGTGCTTGTGAATGGAAAACCCCATTCTAAGCAGACTGATGCAATGTGGCAGGCTGAGAAAGTCTTTGTAGTGTTTCTGTTCTCTACTACATTCTTTATTTATTTATTTATTTATTTTTGAGACTGTCTCACTCTGTCGCCCAGGCTGGAGTGCAGTGGTGTGATCTCAGCTCACTGCAATCTCTGCCTCCCAGGTTCAAACAATTTTCCTGCCTCAGCCTCCGGAGTAGCTGGGACTACAGGCCTGTGCCACCATACTCAGCTAATTCTTGTATTTTTAGTAGAGATGGGGTTTCATCATGTTGGCCAGGCTGGTCTTGAACTCCTGACCTTGTGATCCACCTGCTTTGGCCTCCCAAAGCACTGGGATTAGAGGCATGAGCCATTGTGCCCAGCTTCTATTGCATTCTTAATCACATTTTATCTACTACCTTAGTTTTTTGTAAAAAGATGCCAGTCACAATTATTTCAAGAAGTAATTTCCCTGTTACGTGCTAATGTATGGGTAACTTGCATAGAGCAGCTTCCTAGAAGATATTAGCCTTCTTAATCTGCTTGCAGTTATAGTTTAAAAATAAAATTAATAATAGAATCATATAAGTAATATTTTATGAGTTATCTAAAATTCAAAGTCAGATTTTGTCAAATCTTTAAGATTTTTTTTCACAGATTGCTAAATAGCTCTCGTGTTCAAAATCTACCCAAAAATGTCTTTTCTTTCTTTACACCTTGCACAACCTGGTGAATAAAAGTGTTCTAATATTAGTAGGTTGGTAGGACTTCTGTAGTGCTTTATTCCTCTGTGATGCTTTGAGACATGAAGCATGGACATTTCATTTTCTAAAGGGAAAACATATAATTTAGCAGCCAAACCACTCATTGGTGAAAAAGGATTTTATCTTTTGTTCAAACATATTATCACTATAATAAACATCTAACCTAGCTATTTTTTGAGACCTCTGTTTCAAGAAGACTTAATGGAAGAAGGGGGTGGAAGAAATATACAGTAGGTCAAAGAGGAAGCAAAAACAAGAAGAAATCATATCAGAATTTGAAAACCAAAGAAGAGAAAATGTAGCACAAAGGATAAACAAGGTAGTGGTGTACAGAAGCATTTAAGAGCACAAGTTTTGGAGCAAACAGACCTGCATGAATTGCTGGCTATGCACTTGCTAGTTCTGTGACCATGGACAAATTATTTAATCTTATTTGCCATCACAAAATGGAAATGATCATCCTCTTTTTTGTTCTCCAAGTCATTGTGAGAATTAAATGACTTTCTATGTAAAACAGTGCTTGGCACAAAGTTGCTGCTCAATGAGCAGGAACTCTGAATAAGATTTCACTAGCTCCAGAAAAAAAAAAAAAAAAAGAGAAAGCATGAGATTTGAATGGGGTGGTAGATTACCAGTCTCTACTGTCTCCAATATCATTCCGGGTCAGCTACATTAAATGCTGCTAACCTCTAAACTAGTCTCTATTTTGTGTTAGTGCTTTTGCAATTGCATATTTAGAAGTGCAGGAAGAGAACAGTCTGACACACCAGCCAACATTCGCATGTATCATGTCTCTGAGATGAGTTTCTATAGGAGCTGATTCCACTTCATGTATTTGTCTGAGCTAATTCGGTTTTGTGGCATTCCATTCTTCATGGACTTCCTGGGAACTTATTTAGGGTGCACACATCAATCAGAGCCTAATGAAACTCAAAGCCAGCAGCTTCTCAGGGGATTGAGACCAGTTCAATCAAGGTGTCCCTTGGGTTCAAAGGCGGCCATCTGAAATAAATCTGGAAAGTGCCTTTTAAATTCAATGAGCACTGATGAAGCAGCTGCCCATAGGGGGACCCTGACTGTACAGTATAAATACATCTATCCAAGAGCAGCCATAAATAACACTCTCATTTTTATGCATAATTAACACAGAGTAGTAGCTAGTTGTTTGGCTGAATTATTAAAGACACATTCTAAGGCTACTTTTGTCTGCGTTAGCTTCAGAATATAATGATGTTAAATAATTAGCCTATATGCTGTGGTATGAGTGTGTGTGTGTGTGTGTAAATATTTTTTTGTTTATTTTACTCTGCGTAGGAATAGTAAATGCACTTTAAGAAAAACATTGGGAATCATAATGGTTCAAAGTCCTTTGGATCTCATTAGTTTAACCTAAGGTCTCCCTACAATAGGTGGATAATAAGCTAAACTGAAACCAAGGTTGTTCTTATCCTATGGGACCTGGTGAAAGAGAATGAGAGAAGCTTAGCAGGCAGAAATGGCTCCTCAAGCAGAAATACCTTTTGAAGCCAGAAAGTAATCTTGATGCTTAGATGTGTGGTATGAGGTGAAGACTGCTGGGTGAGAATTCACTGCTCCATCTTTGTGGGAACTTTTCATTCAGTGCCTTCTTGTCTGTGTAAAATAAAATAAACCAACTTTTTGTTACTTTTTGTATTTCCACGATGTAGTCCATTGGTTCCAATAAAATCATGCAGTTTTAAGTGCAGTCCATTTCATATGGGATTCCATTCAAAGGTCACTTATGTGCTTGCTTACTTTTTGTGGCACATTTGAATTAATGATATATTTGACGTCAAATTACAACTTTCCATTAAGGAAACTTGGCTGATGGTAATAATAACTCAGGTGCAATAATGTGTCTTTCCTATGACTATTCAAATAAACTCTAGGTCTGACTATTTGACTGTTATTTTTGTTTTAAGAGATAATTTCTACCTTCAGAAATCCTCAGAAAATGAAACTGAACCCAAGTGAAGAGAATAGTTTACACTCATAGACATTGTAAATAATAAATTGTTAGGGTACAACAATGCAAGGTTTACCAAGGTATCGAATTTCTTCTCAGACAGGAAACTAAAATATAAATTCTATGATAATTTGGCCATGCAAAAAAAGAAAAATCATGGGCAGGAATGACAGTCAAGGTAATTATTCCTCTAAATTCAAAGTAATTTCTCCATACTAAAGCTCAAATAAGATCAGAGAATCAAGTGGTTTCTGTTTTATCCTTAATCAAAGATAGTGGTAAATTTTGGAAATGTTGAGAGCAATGTAGTGCAACAAAAAAGACTCACATTTAGGACAACATCCCATGCTTATCATTTTACAATTATGCAATTGTACTTAGTGCAAACATTAATCACTTCCTCTGTGTTCCTCCGTTTCTCTACCTAGGAAAAAGTAGTAGTTGTAGCTGTATATTTTTTTTAATGGCTTGGAAATGCTATTTATGAATGTAACAGAGTGCCATTTTCAGACATAAACTCATGCCTGAAATTAACTTCTGGAATAATTTTTGTATGTGGGACAAACAAAACAAGAAATTATAGCTACAAACTGGACACCAAAAGTCACCATGACCCAGGACTCCCATTATGGGTCCTATTATGTGATGATGATGATAAGGATGAACAGGTTAATACCTTGAAAGAAAATGGACATAAGTACAATGGAATCTATGGGTAGTTGGGAACTGAATGACCTTTTCGATATTTCTAAAGCAGGGCTGTCCAATCTTTTGGCTTACCTGAGCCACATTGGAAGAAGAAAAATTGTCTTGGGCCACACATAAAATATACTAACACTAAGGATAGCTAATGAGCTTTAAAAAAATCACAGAAGATCCTCATAATGTTTTAAGAGTTTATGAATTTTTGTTGAGCCACATTTCAATCTATCCTGAACTGTATGCAGCCCATGGGCCACTGGTTGGACAAGCTTTCTCTAAGCTTTCAGAAGAGATGGAAATTATGTTTTACTAACCATGTAGATGTGAGTTCTTCCACTGACTTTTTTGCAGTTTTGGAATAACCTCACTGATAAGGACATAGTATCTTTTCTCTGAACTTACAGACCAGATATTGTAATATGTCTTTTTACACTTGGGGTCCACAAAAACCACCTCCATAAAGCATTTGTATATCAGACAGTCCTAAAGATTTTTTAATTTATTGAGAGTAATGAGTATAGCAATACAATTTAAAATTAAATATTAAACATGCTATCCTTTAAAATTGTTGCTTCACATTTCTTCCCAGACTCTAGACTTGTTTATTCATGCCTTGTCACCCTCATTCTTGTCTCTTTGGTAGATATTGCTACTTCTCCATGTAAAATACGGTCATGTCTCCTAGCAACTCCAGAACAACTTCTCTCACTCTCCCTGTATTAGACAAAACAATCTGACCCTCCTGAGAGGTTTCTTCAGTCTCAGTTACAAGACTGTATTTGCATAACCAAATGTAGTAGTGGGAAAGGAACTGAGAGATCACCTATGGCCAAACATATGGGCCTTTTAGACAATGGTAAAGATGTTAGATTTTATTTCTACAAGATGGGAAGCTATTCGAGGGTTTTGAAAATAAGAGACAAATTAGCCCTAACATATATTTTGGCATTATCACTCTGGATGACAAATAGAAAACTGTATGGGAGAAAAAATATAGTGGAAGCAGGGAAACACTTTAGGAGGCTATTGCAATTACACAGGCAAAGTAAAATGGAGGTTTGTATGAAGGTAGTTATTAGTAGTTGAGGTGGTGAAAAATTATCAGATTTAGAAATTGGAGATATAGCCCATAATATTTGCTTATGGAATGCATGCAGCACATGAAGGGAGGAAAAACACGTTTTTAAGGTTTTTGGCCTCATCTGCTAATATGGTTTGGCTCTGTATCACCACCCATATCTTACTCAAATTGTAATCCCCACATGTCAGAGGAGGAGCCTGCTGGGAGGTGATTAGTTCATGGAGGTGGATTTTCCTTTTACTCATTCTTATAATAATGTGTGAGTCCTCACAAAATATGGCTGTTTGAAAATATGTAGCACCTACCTTTTTGCTCTCTCTCTATCCTGCCCTGCCATTGTAAGTCCTCTTTGCTTTTCCTTCACCTTCCACTGTGATTGTAAGCTTCCTGAGGCCTCCAAATCCTGCTTCCTGTTAAGCCTGTGAAACTGTGAGTCAATTAAACCTCTTTTCTTCATAAATTACCCGGTCTCAGGTAGTTCTTTACAGTAGTATGAGAATGAACTGATATAGAAAATTGGTACCAGGAGAGTGGGGCAGTGCCAAAAAGATACCTGAAAATGTGGAAGCAACTTTGGAACTGTGTAACGGGCAAAAGTTGGAACAGTTTGGAGGGTACAGAAGAAGACAAGAAAATGTCTAAAAGTTTAGAACTTCCTAGGGACTTGGAGGGCTCAGAAGACATGAAGATGTGGGAAAATTTGGAACTTCCTAGAGACTTGTTGAATGGCTTTCACCAAAATGCTGTTAGTAATATGGAAAATAAAGTCCAGGCTGAGATGGTATCAGATGGAGATGAGGAACTTATTGGGAACTGAAGCCTAAGTCATGCTTGCTAAGCTTTAGCAACGAGTCTAGGGTCATTTTGCCTCTGCCCTAGTGATCTGTGGAACTTTGAACTTTAGAAGGATCATTTAGAGTATTTGGTTGAAGAAATTTCTAAGCAGCAAAGCATTCAAGAAGTTACCTGGCTGCTTCTAAAAGTGTGTAGTCATATGTGTTCACAGAGAGATGATCTGAAATTGGAAGTTATGTTTAAAAGGAAAGTAGAGCATAATAGTTTGGAAATTTTGCAGTATGACCATGTGGTATAAAGGAAAACCCATTTTCTGGAGGAGAAATTCAAGCCTGCTACAGAAAGTTGCATAAATAATGAGGAACAGAAACTTAATAGCCAAGGCAACAGGGAAAATGTCTTCTGGACATTTTAGAGTTCTTCACCGCAGCTCCTCCCTTCATAGGCCTTGAAGTGTACAAAGGAAAAATAGTTTCCTGGGCTGGGCCTAGGGTCCTGCCACTCTGTGCAGCCTTGCAACATGGCACCCTGCATCTCAGCCACTCCAGCTCTAGCCATGGCTAAAAGGGGACAAGGTACAGCTCAGACTATTGCTCCAGAAGGTGCAAGCCCCAAACCTTGACAGCTTCCATGTGATGTTGGGCTTGCAGGTATGCAGAAGGCAAGAATTGAGGTTTGGTAACCTCCACCTAGATTTTAGTGGATGTGTGGAAATGCCTGGATGTCCAGGCAGAAGTCTGCTGCTGGGGCAGGGACCTTATGGAGAACCTCTACTAGGTCAGTGAGGAGGGGAAATGTGGGGTGGAAGCCCCCCACACACAGAGTCCCCACTGAGAAACTGACTATTCGAGCTATGAGAAAGATGCCACCATCCTCCAGACCCCAGATTGCTAGCTTCACTAACTGCTTGGACTGTGCACCTGAGAAAATCACAAGCACTGAAGACCAACCCATGAAAGCAGCTCTGGAGGCTGAACCCTGCGGAACGATGGGGGCAGAGCTGCCTAAGGGTATGGGAGCCCACCGCTTGCATCAGTGTTCCCTGGATGTAAGACATGGATTCAAAGGAGATTATTTTAGAGCTTTCAGATTTAGTGACTGACCAGCCTGGTTTTCAACTTGCATTGGGCCTGTGGCCTCCTTTTTTGGCCAATTTATCCCATCTATAACAAAAGCATTTGCCCAGTACTTGTACCCTCACTGTATCTTGGGAGGAACTAACTCGCTGTTGATTTACAAGGTGCTAGGCAGAAGGGTCTTGCCTTGTCTCAGATGAGACTGTGGACTTGGACTTTTAAGTTAATGCCAGAATAAGTTATGACTTTGATAGACTGTTGAAAAGGCATTATAAAATTTGAAATGTTAAAAGGACATGAGATTTGGGAGAGGCCATGGGCCAAATTATGTGGTTTGGCTCTGTGTCTGCACTCAAATCTCATCTTGAACGTAACCCTCAGGTGGGAGGTGATTGGATCATAGAGGCGAATTTCCTCTTTGCTGTTCTTGTGATAATGAGTTCTCACAAGATCTGGTTGTTTGAAAATGTGTAGCACTCCCCATTTCACTCTCGCTCTCCTGCTCTGCCATGTTAAGATGTGCTTGCTTTTCCTTTCCCAAGGCCTTCAAGTTATGCTTCCTTTTAAACCTGCAGAACTGTAGTAAATTAAAAACCTCTTTACTTCATAAATTATCCAGTCTCAGGTAGTTCTTTATAGCATTGTGAGGATGGACTAATACATCTGCCATTACTTGAAGTGGACACCACTATGAACAGGCAGATAGGGAAAATGGGTGAATCAAAAGTTTGGTGAAAACTTACTAAGTTTTAGAATGTGATAGCTATTGCATTGGAGATGTTGAATAGAAAATAGAATATGAGGTTCAATAGACAGGTTCAGGCTAAAGATTAAATGTGGTAATCCTAATAATATAGATATTATTTAAAGCCTTGAAATTGGATGAGATCATCTATGGATATGAGCAAAGAGAGGGAAGAGCATAGGTTTTCAGGCTAATACAGAGGGCACTTTAATGGTTAGAATCAGGACAAGAGGGTCAAAAGTTGAAATAGAACAATAAATGTATAGAAGAACAAGGAGTAGTGTTCCTGAAGTCATGTAAAGAAACTGGTTCAAGAAGATTAGAATGATTTATTAAATCAGAAGCTACTAAAAAGTTTAGTAAGACGACAACTAAGATTTAGCCAATGACTTGGTCAGCTAATTGCTTTGACAACAGTAGAGTTGGTGAAATGGCAGAGTTTAAAATCTGATTGGAATGCGTGCAAGAGAGAATTTAAAGGGAACCAAGGGCAGAGAATACAGGTAGAAAACTCTTTGGAGGATATTTGCTATAAAGCGGAAAAAAATGTGGTGAATATTGAATAGGAGATGTGAAATTATGAGAGGTTTCAGATTTTTAAAAAATTGTCTCAGCTTTTAATTTGTTTGGTGGGAAATATATTGTATTAATCTGCTGATTGAAATGATGCTATTGGGCTTGGTTTAAAAGACAGACAGTGAAAATTTTGGTGTAATAAAAAGGAGCAATTTCAGGAAAGAAGCCCTTGAGTGGATAAGTAGTAAAATAACACTTACCTTCCACTAACGTTTGTGTTATACATAGGTAAAGGAAAAAAATTTAAAAGCCCATCCTAGAGGCTTAATAAAGGCTGACAATTATTATTGTCTCACAACTTACATATATTATTCATTCTCATTTCAGTAAACTTAGTACTACAAGATTTTTTAACTGGGAATTAAAATAGTTGAAAATAAGTTTAAAAAACTTATGAAAGCACTATTGGTAATTGTCACCCTCACTCTCACTGCTGATACTGATTCTCCCAAGGAGGAAATGAGAAGAGGACAGGCTGGGGCAAAGTGACTGTTGAGCCTAAACATCTCCTGCAGACTGGTTTCCATATGGCATCGTTGAAAATTGATGGTGGTGCAAGGATAGAGTGAGACTCAGATACTGAAGCGTTCAGCACAATTCCTTCCTCTAAGACCAGACTTGGATTTTCAGAACCATTGAAGCCCATTTCAGAAATTGGTCCCCATTCCAAGTTTTTACTCTTGTTGGTTTGTTTGATTTGTAGACAACCATGCCTAATATAAGCTTAACCTACCAGATAGTGAGCTTGAAAGAATGCTATTCCATAATGAAAGTCATAGCTAATGGACAAGCAGAGAGTTGGCTCTTAAATTGCAGAGTTTTCAAGGACTTTCTATGAACTCCAGATGTAATTTCAAACTGGTTTTTCAGTAAATCAGAAAGGACTTAAAATGGCCTGTTTCCCCTGTTCTCTCTGGCAATTTACTCTAAGTACTGATTATTTTGTCAAGCCTTTTGAGCTCAAAGCTCTGACTATAATATCTTTAGCCCTGATGGACTCTGGTTAGGGGAGTAAGTGCTAGAAATAACATGTCTTGTTTATTTAAGAAAAGAATCAAAAGTGAAACAGGGCTTTCTCTGCTTTGGGGAAAACTGAGTAAATGCTGATGAGCAATAATTGGGAGCCTTTATTTTAATATGAAAAATCTAATACAGAAAATCCCCATTGACACAGAATGGCAAGGCAAATGATTTCATTATAGAGTAAAGAACGTCTTTAAAGTGGAAAGATCTCTCTCTCTCTTTTTTTTTTTAGAAAAAGAGAGAGAAGGAGAAAGAAAAACAACGAAAGAAAAAAGAGTGAAAGAGAGAAAGAAAGAGGAAGAGAAAGAGGGAGAGAGAATGGGATTCCTGTTTTATTGCCCAGGCTAGAATGCAGTCTAAAAATGGGTATTAAAAACCTCTTTTATGCCAATAATTGTGCTTAACAATGGAGACAGGGGATGAAAATAACAAACAAGCAGCCAACCAATATTTTATTTAAACCTGTGAAATGCTATGCAATTGATGAGGAGTGATTTACTTCCAATTATGTGGTCACTTTGAAAATAGGTGTAATGTGATACTGAGAAAAATGTATGTTTTGTGGATTTGGGGAGGAGAGTTCTGTAAATATTTGTTAAGTCTAGTTGTTCCAGGTCTGAGCTCAAGTCCTGGATATCCTTGTTAATTTTCTATCTCGTTGATCTGTCTAATATTGACAGTGTAATGTTAAAGTCTCCCACTATTATTGTGTGGGAGTCTAAGTCTCTTTGTAAGTCATTAAGAACTTGCCCTATGTATCTGGCTGCTCCTGTAATGGGTGCGCATATATTTAGGATCCTTAGCTCTTCTTGTTGCATTGATCCTTTCATCACCATGTAATGTCCCTCTTTGTTTCTTACGGTCTTTATTGTTTTAAAGTCTGTTTTATCAGAGACGAAAATTGCAGCTTCTGGTAATGCTAGCTGGCTGTTTTGCCCATTAGTTGATGTAGATTCTTCATTGTTTCAAAGATATTTTGTCAATATGTATTTTAAATCTTTAATTTGCAACAAAAGAATGCAAATCTCTGCAAAGCAATATTCCCAAATTATTCCCCTTTTCCTTAATAGAAATTGTTAGACTATCCTTGAACATATAGATTTAACTTGGCTGCCTCTGTGTAAATACTGTTCTCTTATTTACCTGCAGGTTTTATTTTTGAGGCAATTGTGATTACCACTCTCATCTTTCCCTTCTCTCCGTCCTATGGATTAGAGCTAGCATTATTCTTAAAACATACATTTTCAAGGCCAGGCTAGTCCAAATGCAGTGGTGCTTACGACTAATTGATCATAACAAGCTACAGATTTCTTTATTCCTTCTCCACTTCTAGTGCTTCCCTTGACTTGCCTTTTAAAACAAATAAATAAGCAAATAAAATAAATTTCCAAGCTAGGCATTGTAGCTTGACCTGTAATCCCAGCTACTCGGGAGGCTAAGGCAGGAGGATCACTTGTGGCCAGGGCGTCAAGATTGCAGAAGCTGCAGAGGCTTCAATAAGCTATAATTGAACCACTACACTCCAGCCCAGGTGACAGATCCAAACCCCATCTCCAAGAAAAAAAGGAAAAAGTTTCTATACATGCAGGTTACTCTACTTTCTACCCTTGAATCCAATAATGTGCTGGGCCTTCCAATCCAGGCAGGAGGAGTGTTTGAGGACTGGATCTCCTACCCAAATCTGATATCATAGGGCAACCTGTTACTTTGGGGGCCATGCTTTATTTTCCTGAAATATTATGCATATTTTTCCAACCCCAATTTGATCTTGCTAAAACTAGCCACATGTTTTTTTTAATAACATAAAGTATATTTAAAATATTAGCAACAGATTGATTTGAAAATAAGCAATTAGGTAATTTATCCTACTCTATTTTGGTGTATTACTAAACTTGATTAGGTATATCAGTCTAGCCAAAGAGAAGGAACGCTTGAAAGCATTCCTCTTCAAACCTTCACTGAGGTCATCAAGAAATGTGTCTCTGTAACTGTTCTTAAGACCAAAAATTAAATTCCAAGTTCCTGACTTAGGCAGAATGAAAAGGAGATAGAGACAGGGATGATACAGAGATAGGAGGAAGGAAAGGAGACATAAAGAGAGGAGAGAGAGACAGCATTTAGAAAATACTGTGTGGGAAATTGTATTTTTATATGTTCATGTATGTTTTCATATGTGTAAAAATTAAGGACTAAGCAACATGAAGCAAGAGGAATACATGTTAACTACAATGCTTAAGCTTGAAAAGAATATTGCATGTTAAATGTTCATAAACTTGGGTCAGGCACGCAGGCACAGGCTTGTAATCTTAGCATTTTGGGAGGCCAAAGCAGGTGGATCACTTCAACTCAGGAGTTCGAGACCAGCCTGACCAACATGGTGAAACTGCATTTCTACAAAAAATACAAAAAATTAGCCTGGTGCTGTGGTGCTGATCTGTAGTACCAGCTACTCAGGAGGCTGAGGCAGGAGAATTGCTTGATCCAGAAAGGCATGATCGCACCGTTGCACTCCAGCCTGGATGACAGAGTGAGACTCTGCCAAAAAAAAAAAAAAAAAACTCCATAACCTCTAGTGGTTTGTTGTAATAAAGTGATTTTTCACAAGCAGACATTTCTTGCTGAAATTAAACTTTTTTTCCCAATCATCGCTAGTTACATACAGAGTGATTTTGGCTGTTTCTACTTTTTAAAAATATTTACTCATTTTATTTTTAATAGCTTTTAATATTTGGAAATAATTGTTTAAGCACACAGAAAAGTACAAAATAACACTAAGAATACCCATATGCCATTCACCTAGATTGACCTATTTGGTAACAGTTTACCACACTGCTTTTTCATTTATTTTTTTCTCTGTCTCTCTTTTTATTTCTCCATATATGTGTACGTGTACATTTATTTTTGAAGGACAGTTACATATACCATGACCTTTTATTATTAAATATACGTTTCCTAAGAATAAGGTTATTCTTTTTATAACCATCATTCAGCTGTCAACTTCAGTAAATTTAACATTGGTAGCATGTTTTAATATCTCATTCATGTTCCAACTTTGTCAGTTGACCCCAATAATGTTTCTTTTCCAGCACAGAGCCACTCCAGGGTCAGGTAATACAGTTAGCTGTTATGTCAAATACACAGAACTTTTGAGTCTTTCCTTCTGAAGAATGTCAGGATTGAATTGAGCCGAAAGGGACACCACTTTTAAGTGATCAGCATGTGTCTACCTCATTTTTTTAATGCTGCTGGGGAAAATAAACCTTTAGCTTCAATTGTTGTGTAAGTTTTGATTTCTGAAGTTGTAGTGCAGTAGCCAGATTGTTCAAAAAGATGACAAGATATATATATATATATATATATATATATATATATATATATATATATTTACAGCAAATCTAGATCACACAACATAGTATTCGTTGGTTGGAAAAAAGGATAGTTCAGAAGACCCATTTCCCGGCCAATAGCGAAAGCCATGCAAATATTCTGACCTATTTCTGAATACCAGATGCATTGCTTGAGGGAGTTGAGACTAGAGAGGTCTCCCATAGGGAAGCACCCTCTTGTCTGTCTGCTTTCTTTTCATTTTGGCAAATGGTAACATTCAGCATTTTTCATGGAAAATCCCCCTGAAATTTTAAAAAGTAAACTTTAATTAGTAATAATTTACATGAAATAAACATTTCTAAATTCTCATCATTTCTGAAGCTCCAAGGTTCCCTTTAACACTATTTCCTTTCATCCTATAGAAACTTTTCTTACCATTTCTTATAGTACAGGTCTAGTGCCAACAAATTTTCTTAGTTTCTTTTATCTAAAAATGTCTTTCACCTTCATTCTTGAAAGATATTTTCATCAAGTATAGAATTTTGCTTGCCAATTTTTTCCTTTCAACACTTGAAAGTTATTCCACTGTTTTTTTGGTCTCTGCTTTGTGATGAGTAGTATATGATCATTCGACACTGATCGTCTGTGATTTCTCATTTCATTTTTAGCACTTTCAAGATTTTCTTTTGATATTTGGCTTTGAGTACTTTGACTATGATGTGTCAAAGCATAGTTTTCTTTGAATCTTAGTGTGTTTGACATTTTTTGAAGTTTCAGAATTTGTAAATTTTTATCTTTTGCCAAATTTGGGAAACTTTTAGCCATTATTACTTCAAGCATTTTTTTTTTTTTTCTGGACCATTTTCTCTCTTCTCTCATTCTGGGATTACAGAGACATATATATTAAAACTTTTTAAAATTTAATTTTAATTTTTTTTGAGAGTTTCGTTCTGTTGCCCAGGCTGGAGTGACATGGCAAGATCTCGGCTCACTGCAACTTCTGCTTCCCAGGTTCAAAAGATTTGTCTGCCTCAGCCTCCTGAGTAGCTGAGATTACAGGTGTGAACCACCATGCCAGGTCTAATTTTTATCTTTTAATTGACACATAATTGTACACACTTATAGGATACATAGTGATCTTTTGACACATAAATGTATAATGATCAAATCAAAGTAATTAGCATATTCATCATCTCAAACATTTATTTATTTGTGTCGAGAACATTCAGTATCCTCTCTGTATTTGAAAACATATAATACTGTTAACTATAGTCATCCTACGGTGCTAGAAGTGTTGCTCCTAGCTATCTGTAATTTTGTGCCCATTACCCAATATCTCTCTATCCCTTCATTCCACCTACTCTTTCTTCTCAGCCTCTAGTAAGCTCTTTTCTACTTGTTATGTCTGTGAGATCAACTTTTATTTAGCTTCTACATGTGACTGAGTACATGCATTTATTAAGCCTATTGCTACTGTCCACAGGTCCCTAAGGATCTGTTCATTTTTTTCCAATCCTTTACTCCTCCAAAGGACTGGATACTTTCTGTTGATTTGTATTCAAATTCACTGACTCTTTCATTTGTCATTTCAATTATGCTATCTAGCTCATCCAGGAAATTTTTTCTTGCAGATCTTTTCAGATCTAAAACTTCCATTTTAAAATATTTATATTTCTGTGCTAAGACTTTCATATAATTTTTATCCTTATGAACTAATTTTCTTGTATGTAATTGAGCATAACTGTAATAGCTGTTTTTGGTCTCATAATTGAATATCTAGATCATTTTAAAGTTGGCCTGAACTCTTGAGAATATGTCACATTTTCCTGGTTCTTAATATATCAAGAAACACTTCAGCTTGTTAAAAAAAAAAAAGTCACATTTCATTTTTTAAAAAATGACATGATAAAAAGTTTATTTAAAAAAGTTATTTGCTTACGAAGAGCTCTATCTACAAGGAGAACAGCATCAAGAAGTATACATATCCTTGAAAATATTATTTTGACCTTAATATGTTCCTTACACCATGAAAACCTGTTATCCTACAAACAGTACAAAGTAAGGGATGCATAGTATCATTTCAAAACAGATTTTTACCTTACAAAATATTTCATGGTAGAATTCTGAAATTATATGGAAGGACTTTCAGACATTTAAAAAATAACAGAACCATTCCCTGTAATTAAATTCCACACTAGAGTCCAGTTCTTGCACCCTCCTAGACACTTTAGCATAAGCATCCCCTGATATCCCTGAGTTTGGGTGCTCTGAACTCTGCTATTGGGTTCTGAGACACTTTTCACAATCCTTAGGGCTACAAGAAGCATAGTTTGAAATCAATGAATTTAAGATGCATTTGTTTATAAAAATCCAATTAACAAATTTCAGAGCCATCTGTTATGTCAAGCAGTTAGTCCATAAGAAAGAAAAATAAACTGAAAGGGAAAGCAATGGATGTATAAAAAGGGTTTCCTCTAACTTCATTTTAAAATATATATATATATTTTTTTTTATTGCATTTTAGGTTTTGGGGTACATGTGAAGAACATGCAGGATTGTTGCATAGGTATGTACATGGCAATGTGGTTTGCTGCCTTCCTCCCGATCAGCTATATCTGGCATTTCTCCCCATGTTATCTCTCCCCAACTCCCTACTCCCTGCTGACCCTCCCCTAGCTCCCCACCACAGACCTCAGTGTGTGATGCTCCCCTCCCTGTGTCCCTGTGTTCTCACTGTTCAATATCCACCTATGAGTGAGAACATGTGGTGTTTGATTTTGTGTTCTTGTGTCAGTTTGCTGAGAATGATCGTTTCCAGGTTCATCCATGTCCCTACAAAGGACATGAACTCATCATTTTTTATGGCTGCATAGTATTCCATGGTGTCTATGTGCCACATTTCCCTTGTCTAGTCTATCACTGATGGGCATTTGTGTTGGTTCCAAGTCTTTACTATTGTTAACAGTGCTGCAATGAACATTTGTGTGCATGTGTCCTTATAATAGAATGATTTATAATCCTTTGGATACATACCCAGTAATGGGATTGCTGGGTCAAATGGAATTTCTATTTCTAGATCCCTGAGGAATCGCCACACTGTCTTCCACAATGGTTGAACTAATTTACACTTCCACCAACTGTGTAAAAGTGTTCCTATTTCTCCACATCCTCTCCAGAATCTGTTGTCTCCAGATTTCTTAATGATCGCCATTCTAACTGGCGTGAGATGGTATCTCAATGTAGTTTTGATTTGCATTTCCCTCATGACCAGTGATGATAAGCATTTTTTTCATATGTTTGTTGGCCTCATATATGTCTTCTTTTGAAACGTGTCTGTTCATATCCTTTGCCCTCTTTTGAATGGGTTTGTTTGGTTGTTTCTTGTAAATCTGTTTTAGTTATTTGTACATTCTGGATATTAGCCCTTTGTCAGATGGGTAGATAGCAAAATTTTTTTTTCCATTCTGTTGGTTGCTGATTCACTCTAATGTTTGTTTCTTTTGCTGTGCAGAAGCTCTGGGTTTCATTAGGTCCCATTTGTCTATTTTGGCTTTTGTTGCCAATGCTTTTGGTGTTTTATTCATGAAGTCCTTGCCTATGCCTATGTCCTGAATGGTTTTGCCTAGGTTTTCTTCTAGGGTTTTTATGGTTAGGTCTTATGTTTAAGTCTTTAATCCATCTGGAGTTAATTTTAGTGTAAGGTGTCAGGAAGGGGTCCAGTTTCTGTTTTCTGCACATGGCTAGCCAGTTTTCCCAACGCCATTTATTAAACAGGGAATCCTTTCCCCATTACTTGTTTTTGTCAGGTTTCTCAAAGATCAGATGGTTGTAGATGTGTGGCATTGCCTCTGAGGCCTCTGTTCTGTTTCATTGGTCTATATCTCTGTTTTGATACCAGTACCATGCTGCTTTGATTACTGTAGCCTTGTAGTATAGTTTGAAGTCAGGTAGCCTGATGCTTCCAGCTTTGTTCCTTTTGCTTAGAATTGACTTGGCTATGCCAGCTCTCTTTCAGTTCCATATGAAGTTTAAGGTGGTTTTATCCAGTTCTGTGAAGAAGGTCATTGGTAGCTTGATGGGGATAGCATTGAATCTGTAAATGACTTTGGGCAGTACGGCCATTTTCATGATATTGATTCTTCCTAACCATAAGCATGGAATGTTTCTCCATCTGTTTGCGTCCTCTCTTATTTTGTTGAGCAGTGGTTTTCAGTTCTCCTTGAAGATGTCCTTTACATCCTTTGTTTGTTGTATTCCTAGGTATTTTATTCTTTTAGTAGCAATTGTGAATGGCAGTTCATTCTTGATTTGGCTCTCTTTAAGTCTGTTATTGGTGTATAGGAATGCTTGTGATTTTTGCACATTGATTTCATTTTTAACATCATCTTTAAGGCCCATGGGAGCCCATTTATGTTTTTATTTATCTTCTTTAAGCACTGTTTATCAGAGAATGCAGCCCTCATTATGAATGTGTATGCAGAGCAAATGCTCTCAGTTACATACTGCCTTATTTTAAAGTAATATCTTTTGAAATTCAGAGGGCAATAGATGTCATCTCAGAATTCTGTTAATCCTTTTGGATTATTTTCTGCAAATTGTCTTCCTATTTTTATGGAGCAGTTTCTCAATGTGAAGTGCAATAGAGAGCTATTATAGACACCCTATTCTCTGGCAGAATTGGAAATGGAACTTAAATTTCTGAAATTTTATTTAATTGTCTCAGTAGATTCTAACAATGAATATCTTAGTAACTGTGATGCCTGTCAGAGAAAATGCTTGCTCCATAGGGATTTGAAAAATGTCTTTTATAGCTAGTTCTTATTCTGATTTTACTAGAACTGAATGTGTGATGTGTAAAGAATCCATACAATACAACACAAGCCAGGAAGAAAGAAAGGTCCCAGCTCCTCCTTTTTAAACTGTTACCTCCATTGTGAAAGTGTCCTCCTGATGCTTAGGGGCAGCCCTTGTGCCCTCTCTAAATTCTCAGTCTTTCTCTTCCTTGCCTGAGCTGTTATATTACAAGTGCCACAAGTCCTTTATTTTAAGAGAAACATATGTTTTACTGAAATTCTTTCTTCTGGTTTCATGTTAGATAAAGGAATGAAAACAAATGAATATTAAGGATTCACGCTCTACATGTATTTGACTTTGTCATTACCTGGAACAAACTTTGCCTTTAGAAACAAATAATAACTTGAAAATAATTATGTAATCTTACGCATTAAAATTATTAATTTATAGCCATTTTCTTATTTATTTTTTATAGCTTATCGCCATAATAGCAACAAATTCAGACACAATGAATGACATAATCAACATGTCAGTACTAAAGCTAGGAATAACTAAGTTACCAACAAGCTAATTTTCAGTTAAAAATCAACTTTGATTTTTGAATTCAGGTATATTCAAATCTATATATGTTTGATATCTACATCAAATTCATATTTTGCCCCTCCACATTAAGGAATTGAAAACAACAAAGATATAACATTAGTTTATATATGAGTACTCTTCTGGTATTCCTAGTTTAAATTTTGTGTTAACTGAAAGTGATAACAATAAAATCAGGCTACAATTTTAGAGCAACAATAACATGTATTTACACATACAATAAAATTTTTGTAAACTTATTAATAAAAAGTTCCAATCTTTTCTACCACAGTGTTCTTTCAATATCTTCTTTCCTGATTCCTCCCATCCTTCCTTACCCTGATTATCATCTAAGGACTCAATCTTAGTATAAGGACTCCTGAAGGACATGTTTTGTTATAAATATTGACATAAGAAATATGTGGCTAGAAACCACATCCCCTGGATGCTGGTCCTAAGAATTAGGTACATGGATGATGGAGAGGAACAGATTAAGGGCCACCCCATCCTTCTACAACCCCCTAAGTCCTTGGTACTGTTAGACTCCAAAATATAGACACATTCATAAGAAAAGAAGAGAAATCTTGATGTTCTACAATCTGAGAATAGAGAATGAAATTAGAAACTAAAATTAGCTACTTAAAATATAAAACAGTATGATGTTTATATATCTCAATTTATAGGCTCAAATTGATACCACTACATATTAAATCCTTAATCCATGCAGGTTTTTCTAGAAAAGAGTTTCATGGTCACACTTGCCAATTCCTGTGTTTTCCTTTAGGAGGATCAAAATATGTGTTAACATATTAGCATCTTAGAGAAAACTTGCAGTAAAGAAACCCATCATTTTCCACATGTATTTGACCTTGGAGACACTTTTAGAGTAACCCCATTGATTAACAATCCTGAGAACATACATGAATAAACATTGCTCTAAATTTATTGTCTTAAATCACAAATTTTACCTTTTTACTTACCTACTCAAAAACCTTCAATGAATCTCCACTTATTTTTTTTTCTAGAAAAATGTCCTTTTGAAGATCCTCCACAATGCAACCTGCTCTTTTAGTCTAATTTTATCTCTGCTGTTTCCCAGTGTAGATCCTTGGCTTTCATAAAGGTCAAACACTTTACTCTTCCCTAAACAAGACTTACTCAAATTTCTAACTATAATCCTCTACTCCCTTTGGTCTCTATATATCCACACGCTGGGTAAGCCATTTAAGCTCTCCTCTTTACTATGTTTCATCTGAGCATTCAGCTCAAATTAATTGTTCCCATATAACATAGGAGGACCTTACCCCAGTAGACATAGTACCACTGGGAATATGTGATATATTTATATATTGTCCAGAAAAATAAAATTGTTGTGTTAAATCAGTATATCTTGGGTTTTATATAACTTTTTTTTGGTCTAAGAATGTTTAAAATATATTACTTTTAAAGTGTGGCTTAATGTCTACTAAAAATGCATGTATTAATGAATGTGTGCAGTTTTCTAAGAATGTAGGGATTTTACATGAATTGCTAATATTTGTACACTTTAAAACTGAAGAGATGGAAGAGCACATGAAATTGCAGTGCATAGTAAAAAGACATTAATTTGACTAACTTAGTACATTTTTTTGAGATAGGCTTTTTGCTCTGTCACCCAAGCTGGAGTGCAGTGGTGCAATTATAGCTCACTGCAACCTCTAGTTCCTGAGCTCAAGGGAGCCTTAGTCACCCAAGCAGGTGGAACTACAGGTATGTGCCACCGTGCCCAGTTAATTTTTTAATTTTTTGCAGATACTGGGTCTCGCTATTTTGCCCAGGCTAATACTTGATACATTTTTAAGATATGACTTCACAGCTTGGACTTATTCATGAGTGTATACTGGAATATACTATTTTTATTCAGCATGCCAAAAGTGGAATATTGATGTGATATATTTGGGGATAATTGCATTTGTGTGAAAATTATTTTAAACATTTTATCCAATCTGCAGAATAAAAGGGGCAAAAAATATATACCTTGAAATGCGTCTGTGAGTTTTTGAGCCAGAAAGACATGCAAAATCTCTCAAATTTGAAGAGGAGATTAAAAAAAAATAGGAAGTAAAGAAAAACTGAGATTTGACTAATTTGTCAATTGTGACTCACAGAGGAGATTTTTGCCATATGGAAATACTGTAGTTAGTAAATGATAGTTTTCCCCTCAGGATATTCAAGCAAAATAGCTCCTTGAGAAAGGCATTTTATTTCTTAATTTTGAAGAAAGATCCTAGGGACTGATAAACTGTGAAAGGACCCAATAGTGTAATCTAGAGTTAGTAAAAGTCAATTAGACTTTCTGATATTGGCCTTTCCCATAGCTGGGAGTAAGACTGTGTAATCATTAATCAGTCTGCACATACTGGTATACTTAATATTAAAGGTTTCCAAAAACAGAGGAAAGGTACATAAGATGAATATCACATTTTGTTCCAGAAAGAAAAAAACCCATAGGCTATATGTATCAGAAAAATAGTTTTCATTGATGGTTTGGATTAATTACTATGATATATTGAGTGAAATATATATACACACAATTTTTATTCCTTAAAGGCAACATGTAAAACTTTGAGGGATTAGTGCAAAAAGCCTTTTTTTTTTTTTTTCAGAAAGCACTGGGCATTGCCTTTCACATTTTTCTATACTGCTTTCCACATTAGCCAAATGAGCCAGTGCTCTAAAGATCTGTAGTGAATGCCAATTCTATTTTCCATGTTTGTTCTATGTTGTATTTGTCCATAGAATCTAGGAAAACACTGATTTTTCTTTTTTGCCTTAGTCCTCAACGTCAATCTTAATTTTTCTGACTTAGTCCTTCCAAAGAATGAAATTGTTCCTTGGATAAGTAAAAGAAAATGCTAGAAAATAAAATTGTCTAAGAATTATAAGTTTCTAAAATAGAAAAAGAGAAATTACATTGTGTTTACATAAATTTTGTTGCAAGGATATGTATGATTATTAGCATCTTAACAAATATCACCCTATTAGTTCTCCAGTATAGAGCAGAGATCTATGGGAGGAAATAATGTGGATTATCTACAGGAAGGCTGGGGGACCTAGGAAGAAGGACCAAGGAAGAAAGACCTAGGAAAAGGCCACCATGCCCAGCCTCTCCAAAGATTTTTGAATAAAAAATGCTGTTAGGCTGGGTGCAATGGCTCTTGGCTGTAATCCAGCACTTTCGGAGGCCAAACCAGGTGGGTCACTTGAGGCTAGGAGTTCAAGACCAGCCTGGGCAACATAGCAAAACCCCATCTCTACTAAAAATACAAAAATTAGCTGGGCATGGTGGCACCCCCCTGTGTGCCAGCTATTTGGGAGGCTGAGGCAGGAGAATCACTTGACCCTGGGAGGTGGAGGCTGCAGTGAACCATGATCATCCCACTTCACTCCAGCTTGGGTAACAAAGTAAGACTCTGTCTCAAGAAAAAATATAGCAGTTAAATCTTGACCTCTTATTCCTAGTGTCCGCTATCACACAACATCAAAGGACTAACACTGGAACTTTTGATTATTGCCCAATGTTCAATTAAAGAGTATCTAACATAAAGGTACATACGCTTCTCCCAATGTTCAATTAAACAATATCTAATATAAACGTAGATACTCTTTTGCCTATTTAATGAGTCATTTCTAGATATTATGGTGTCTTCTCTTTGTAAGACTAGTACTTGCTCTTTCAATTAGCAAGTTATTGTCCAGTTGCCTAACTCTCCCAAAAAGAGTTTGTAAAGGTGGATGCCTAAAAATAATTAACGTGCTACATTTGCTGCTTTGTGCTATCAAGATTAGTTCGAGATTTAAATATATGTTCTACTACTTCTGATTTGAAAACTAATTACATATTAAATTAAATAATCTAGATCATTGCCTGATTTAAACACTTTATATTATATTGCATGCTACAAAGAATAAATTAAAAACTTTCTAAAGAAGTCAAATTTCCACTTTTCTATGCTATTACTCATGATTATGTTTCAGATAAAACTGGGAAATAAAAAGTTTTGTTTCTTCAAAATAAAAAAGAACTAACTGAAAAAGAATTTTTTTAAAGCAATGAAAACACTGACAGAATAATGGTTACCTCCATGGAGGGAAAACGTAATGAGATAGAGAAAAGGTAAAAAAGGAACATCAAACGTATGTGTACTATTTCATCAGTTTAAAAAAAAGATTTAAAAATTCTAGCATTATGTCATATGCTTCAGTTATATATCAAAACATAATTTTATGACAAATATCTATAGCGTATGCATGAATGCATATGTGCCTATGTACACATATATATACATATAAACATATAAAACATTGCTCAATTAATAACTAAACAAGTAAACTACAGAAATTTATATATATATATATATATTTTTTTAAACCCGAGATAATTCAGTCTCTGTAGAAACTATCAAAAATTGCCAATGCCGATTATATTTCAAGTCATCATGGTGGGGTATTGGGAAAAGTTTCCAATTAGCAATAATCGCGTCTTGAATAAACCTCATTGGCTATGATACTGCCACTATGCAAAGCTAAAGTACAGAAATTTTTATCGCAACTTTATTTTCTTATATTTTTGTGATTTCTCTATATTGATGGATGTGAATCTGATTTACTCAGTCTAGTTGCTATACAATAGTATTCCATTAAGTGAATAATGCATTAATCTCTAGATAGATAGATAGATAGATCAATACAGATATATATACTGATCAAACTTCCTGGAGGTTTGCCTAGATTGGTAGTTTTCAAAGGAAGTTTTAAAAAATCATCTCTATCAATGTTTTTTCTAGATTATTAAATTATGCTTTGTTTTTGTAATTATCTTCAACTTTCTTATTGTTATTTTCAATTTCTAGCTAGCTTCTTAGATTAAATGCTAAATTTATTTTTTGTAATAAATACAGTGGAGCTATTAATAACTTCTAGATATTGTTTTAGTAGCACCTCACAAATTTTGATTTTTTAAAATATTTTAATATTTTTACTATCATTCACCTCTTTTATTTTATAGTTTTCTTTGTGACTTTTCCTTAAAGCCATTAATTTTGGGGGCTTTGTTTTCTTATGTCTTACAAACTGTGACTTTTTAGTTAATATTTGTAAGTTAATTTCTAATTTAGTTTCCTAGTGATCAGATAATACAGTTTAAATGATTATGATTGTGACTGAGAGCTTACAGTTACTTTATTTAAGGTACATGTGATAATTTGATACATTCATATAATATGTAAAGATCAAATCGGTGTATCCAGCATATCCATCACCTTAAATATTTTCCTTTTCCTTATGCTAGAAATATTCAAATTATTCTTTTCTACCTATTTTGAAATGTACAATAGATTATTGTAAACTGTAGCCATCCCACTCATCTAACACTAGCTCTTATTTCTTCTATCAAACACTGCATTTGTACCTATTAATCAATTCCTTGTCATCTCACCTCCTACTACCCTTCACAGCTTCTAGTAATCACCAATCTACTCTCTACAGTCATGAGATCTACTTTTCCCTCCCACGTATGAGAACATGCAATGTCTGTCTTTCTGCGCTTGGCTTATTACTTTAAACATAATGATCTCCTGTTCTATTAATGTTGTTGCAAATGACAGGATTTCATTTTTTATGGCTAAATAAGAGTTTATTTTGTATATATACCACATTTTCTTTGCCCATTCATTCCTTGATGGGTATTTAGACTGTTTCCCCATTTTGGCTATTGTGAATACCACTGCAATAAACATGGGACTGTCGATATCTCTTTGATGTGTTGATTTTCTCTTTGGGGAGATACATATTCAGTAGTGGAACTGATGGATCATACGGTAACTCTATTTTTAGTTTTCTGAGGAACCTCCATACTGCTCTCCATAGTGGTTGTAATAATAGTGTACAAGGGTCCCCTTTCTCCACATCTTTGCCAGCATCTTTTATTTTTAGTCTTTTTGATAAAGGCCATTCTAACAAGGGTGAGAAGATATCTTACTATGTTGTTTATTTGTATTACTCTGATGATTAGTGATGAGCATTATACCATATGCCTATCGACTGCCTGTATGTCTTCTTTGGGAAATTGTCAATTCAGATCTTTTGCTAATTTTTAAATCAGATTTTTTAAATTTATTTTTATTTATTTTTTATTTTTTGCTGTTGAGTTGTTTGAGTACCTTATGTATTCTGGTTATTAATTGTCAGATGGATAATCTGCAAACATTTTCTCCCTATTCTCTGGGTTATCTCTTACTTTTTATTGTTTCCTTTGCTTTACCAAAGCTTTTTAGCTTTATGGAATCCCAATTGTCTATTTTTGCTTTAGTTTTTTATGCTTTTGAGGTGTTTGAAAAAAATATTTGCCCAAATCAATATCTTGGAGTGTTTTTCCTAACTTCTCTTCCAGTAGTTTCATGGTTTCCATCTTAGATTTAAGTCTTTAACCATTTTTATTTTATCTTTAAGTATGGTAAGATAAGGAGGTCTAGTTTTATTCTTCTGCATATGGTTATTGTTTGCTCAGCACCACTTATGTCCTTTCCCTATTGTATGTTCTTGGTGCCTCTGTCAAAGATGAGTAGGCTGTAAATGTGTGGATTTATATCTGTGTTCGCTGTTCTCTTCCATTGATCCATGTGTCTGTTTTCATGCCAGAGCCATGCTGATTTTGTTCCTAGAGCTTTGTAGTAAATTTTGCAGCCAGGTAATGTGATACCTTCAGCTTTGTTCTTTTTGTTTAAGGTTGCCTTGACTATTCAGGATCTTTTGTGATTCCATTTATTTTAGGATCATTTTTATTGTTGTGAAGAATATCAGTGGTATTTTCATAGGGATTGCATTGATTCTGTGAATTGTTTGAGATACTATTGTCATTTTTAACAATATTAATTCTTCCAGTTCATAAGAATAAAATATCTTTACATTTTTGTTTATGTTTTCTTCAGTTTCTTCCATCAATGTTGTATAGTTTTCCTTGTGAGATCTTTCACATCTTTGATTAAACTGAATCCTAGGTCTTTTACATTCTTTGTAGATATTGTAAATGGAATTGCTTCCTTGCTTTCTTTTTCAGATTACTCACTATTGGTATATATAAATGCTACTAATTTTTGCATTTTGATTTTGTAGCGTGCAACTTTACTGGCTTCATTTAATCAATATTTCTCTTTAGGGTAGAAACATATTATGAGCATGTGAGAGCTTTCCTATAAAGTATATAATCTCTGAAACATATTTAGATTAATAATATACTTACCTGAATGCAATTCAACCAGTAAAAGTGAACCTTCTCTGTTTCACAACTTCTCCTCCAGCTTTTACAATAGTATACTACAAATTATAACATATAGAACCTACAAAAAAACCCAAAGAACATTTCTATCAGTGTTCCCTTTATAAAGTTAAAAAAGGAAAACAAACCATGTTATATAATTAAAACAGAACATGTTATATAGTTCTAAAAGATATCTTGAATTTATTCATTTATTTATTTATATCTTATTTTTTTCAGATTCTACATATGACCTTAAGGAGACCATATCCAAAGCAATAACAGAAGAGACTGTTTAGTTGATTAGGATGGGAGCATAAGTGCTTGAGAACAATGAACGGTGGCAGCTGGATCTACTGCTAATCAAAACGACAGCACACTATTTTTAAACAAACATAAATGGAAAGTAGGACATCTGTATGAAAACTTAGCTCTTTTAGAAGCAAGAAATTTTTGGTTTTTAAGTAATCAAGGACATAAAGTAGCATAAACATACCATGTTAATCTGCTAAGAGAGAGAATCCCAACTATTTGAGTAGATTACATGAAAAGTAACAAATAATTTTATCATCACTTAAAAGCAGACTGAATACTCCCACATCAATTTGTCATTTTAACAGAGAGGAAGCCATGTTAACATAATATTTTAGCAGTAAATAATTCATGGGGCTCTTTTCTTTTTATCTTATAATTAAACTCATAAAAGCTGAGTTAACATTGCCAAAATTTTAATGGCTTTCATTGCTTTTCTTCAGACTCACTTGTGATAGTTATAAATTAAGACAAATAAAGTTTATACAAGCGATGTCCAATCTTTTGGCTTTCTGGGTCACATTGAAAGAAGAAGAATTTTCTCAGGCCACACATAAAATACACTAACACTAACAATAGCTCATGAACTAAAAAAACAAAATCATACACACACACACACACACACACACAAATTTCATAATTTTTTAAGAAAGTTTACAAATTTGTGTTGGGCTGCATTCAAAGCCATCTTGGGTTGCATGTGGCCCGCAGTCCGACGGTTGGACGAGCGTGCTTTACATAAACCTAAACTTTCTCTGTCCATACGCGTTTTTTCTTTCACTACTCTCCTTAACTTTCTCAACAACCAGACTCTTTGTCTTAAGACAAAACTACTCTCTTTTCCCACTGATGAATAAAAACACATTCAAATACTTTGCATACATACTTGGTCTTTTTCTGAAACCATTGATCCCAGGATAGCTTCAACGTTCATCTTTAACCAGAATATCTAATTTATCTTTTACAACAAATTTGGAAGTAACTGAGCACACAAAACAAGTACATACAGCTGCATGCACCATTTTTACACCTTCTTAAAATGGGAAAAATAAACATGTTCAAAAATATAATCAAAAGGAATACAATTTTATAACATATGCAAATAATAAGCAAAAAATATGGTCTAATATTTCAGTATTTTTTCTTCCATAGAAATTATCCAAACATTCAAATATTATCCATTAATTTACCATTGGCCTAGGTTCCTAAAGTTAACTAAAAAACTTGGAAATTATGTTTAAGCAGACTTTTCACTTAACATAATTTCTGTTGAATAAAAAGTTTTTCAGAATTACATTTATATTTAGTTAAATAAAAATTGTTTTGAAAATTTTTATAGATTCATGAGGTTCATGTCCTGAGGTATCTGTGCTAAGGAAAGGAAAGGAAAGAAGGAAAGGAAAGGAAAGGAAAGGAAAGGAAAGGAAAGGAAAGGAAAGGAAAGGAAAGGAAAGGAAAGGAAAGGAAAGGAAAGGAAAGGAAAGGAAAGGAAAGGAAAGGAAAGGAAAG